>JAREIK010003476.1:1159609-1272109 GCA_029783825.1 Sapria himalayana
AAAATAATAAGTACAAGATAGATAAGAAGAAAAACAAGAGAAAAAAGAATAATAGTATGAAGATGAAAAAAATGTAGAAAAGAAAGAATAATAAGAAGAGGAGGAAGTAGGAGAAGAAAAAAATGGGTAAGAAGAAAAAGATGAAGAAGAGTAAGAAGAAAAGAAGAAGACGAACAAAAAGAAAAAGAAAAAGAATACAAATATGTAGAGGTAGAAGAAGATGATGATTAACAAAAAGAAAAAGAAGAAAAATACAAATATGTAGAGGTAGAAGAAGATGATGATGAACAAAAATTAAAAATAGAAGAAGAAGATGATGATGAAATAAAAAAGAGAGAAAGAAGAAGATAAAATTGATGAATAAGAAGCGAAGATGAAAAAAAAGAAAATGAAGAAGTAGAAGAAAAGAATAAGAGGAGAAAAAAATAAGAAGAAGAAAAAGAAGAAGAAGAAGGGTTAAAAGAAGAAAAATAATAAAAAAACAAAGAATAACTAAAAAAATAACTTGAAGAGAAAAAAGTAGAAAAAGAAGAATAAGTAATATATGTAGATAAAAAGAAGAAGACTTGGAGGAGGAATAAGAAGAAGAAGTTGAATAATTAGAAGTGGAACAATTAGAATAATAACAAAAAGTTGAATAATTAAAACAAAAAGATGAAGAAGTAGAAGAATAAGAAGAGAAAGATGAAGAAGATAAAGATGAAGAAGATAAAGAAGAAGAAGAGAAAAAAGAAGAAGAGAAAAAAGAAGAAGAAGAAAAAGAAGAGAAAAAAGAAGAAGAAAAAGAAAAAGAAGAAGAAGAATATGAAGAAAAAGAAGAAGAATATGAAGAAAAAGAAGAAGAATATGAAGAAAAAGAAGAAGAATAAGATGAAAAATAAGAAGAAAAGGTAGGAGGAGGAGAAATTTAAGATGATGAGGATTAAAAAAAAATTTATATGATGAATAAGAAGAAGATGATGAGAAAGAAAAATAAGAAGAATAAGAAGAAGATGATGAGAAAGAAAAATGAAAATAATAAGAAGAGTAAGAAGAAGAAGAGGAAAAAGTAGAAGAGGAAGAAGAAGAAAAAATAAAATATGAGCAAGCAGAAGAAGAGGAGGAAGAAGAAAAAGAAGAAGAAGAGGAGGAAGAAGAAAAAGGAGAAGAAAAGAAGGAAGAAGAAAAAGAAGAAGAAAAATATGAGGAAGAATAAGAAGAAGAAGGTGAAGAAGAAAAATAATAATAATAAGAAAATAAAAAGTAGAAGAAGTATAGCAACAAGAAGAAGTAGAAAAAAAGAAAAAAAATGAACATGATGAAAACAAAGAAGTGCAAGAGGAGCAAGAATAAGAGAAAGATAAAGAAGAAGAATAGAAAAAAGAAGAGTGTGAAGAAGAAGAACAAGAGCAAGAGGTAGACAAATAATAAGAAGAAGTAGAGGAAGATGAAGACAGAAAAAAAATGCAGAGGAAAACAAAAAAAAGAAAAAAAAGAAAAAAAATAAAAGGAGGAAGAAATGGTAGAAGAAGAAAAAGAACAAGAAGAGGAGAAAGAAGAAGAATAAGAAGAATAAGAAAAGTAGAAAAGAAAAAAAAAGAGAAGAAGAAGAAAGAAAAAGTAGAATAATAAGAAAAAAAAAGAACATGTAGAAGAAAAACTAGAAGAAGAAGATGAAATTAAAGAAAAAGAAAAAAAAAGAGGAAAAGAAGAAAAAATTAAAAGAAGAAAAAGAAGAAGAGTAGAAAAAAAGAAAAATAAGAAGAAAAAGAAGAAGAGTAGAAAACAAGAAAAAGAAGAAGAAGAAGAAGAAGAAGAAGAACATAAGAAGAAGAATAAGTAGAATAATAATAATAATAATAATAAATAAAAAAATTAGCAAGCATAAGACTAATTAGAAGAAGTAGAAGGTGATAAATAAGAAGAAAAATAAAAAGGTGAAAAAGGTGAAATAAGTAGTAGAAGTAGAAGGCGAAGAAGAAGGAAAAGAAGAAGATGAATGAGTAAAAGAAAAAGATGAAGAAAAAGATGAACATAAAAAGGAATGGATAAAAAATAATATGAAAATGAAAAACAAGAAGGAGAATTAAAAGAAGAATAAGAAGAGGAAGAAGAATAAGAAGATGAAAAAGAATAAGAATACGAAGAGAAGAAAGATGAAAAAAGTATAAGAAGGAAAAGAAAAAGAACAAGTGTAAGAGATAGAAAAAGATGAAGAAGAAGAAAAAAAATAAGCAAAAAAGAATATGAAAAATAAAATAAGATAAGAAGAAGATGATGAAAAAAAGAAAAAAAATGAAAAAGAAAAGGAATAGAAAGAATAGAATGAAAAAAAAAGAAAGAGAACATGAGAAAGAAGAAGAAGAAAAGGAAGAAGAAGAAGAATACCAAGTAAAAAAAGAAGAATGAGAAGAAGACTATGAAGAAGAAAAAGAAGAAGACTAAAAGGAGATGAAGTAAAAAGAAGAACAAGAGAGAGAAAAATAAGAAGTATAGGAAGGATAAGAAGAAAAAGTTAAAGAAGTATAAGAGGAGGAGAAAGAATAAGAATAGGAAGATTAAGAGGATGAAAATAAGAATAAAAAAAAAGAAGAAGAAGATGATGAAAAATTAGATAGAGAAGAGGATAAAAAATAGGAATATGAGAAAAAATGATGAAGGAGAAGAGGAAGAAGAATAGGAAGAAGAAGAAGAAGATAAAGAGTGGTAAAAGGAACAAGAATAAGATGAAGTTAAAGAGAAATAAGAAGAAAAGGAAAACTAAATAGATGAAAAAAAAGAATAAGAAGAAGAATAAGAAAAATAAATGGAAGTAAATGTAGAAAAAAAGAAGAAGAATTGGAGCAAAAAGAAGAAGGTAGGAGAAGTAAGAGAAATATAAGAAGAAGAATAATAAATAAAAAATAAGAATATGATGATGATGTAGAAAAGTTAGGAGAATAAGAATAAAAATAAGAAGAAGAGGAAAAAGGAGAAGAAGAACAAAAAGTTGATAAGGAATAAAAATAAATATAAGACAAATGAGAAGAAAAAGAAGAGGAAAAAGAATAATGGTAAGAAGAAGAGAAAGAAGAATAATGCTAAGAAAAAGAGAAAAAAGTACAAGAGAAAGAAGAACAGGTAGAGGAAAAGGAGGAAGAAGAATAAAAAGGGCAAAAAGAAGAACTAGAAGATAAAAAACAAAAATAAGAAGAAGAAAAATGAAATGCTAAGGAATACAAATATAAAGAAGTAGTAGAAGAAGAAGAATTAAAAATGAAGAATAGAAGGATGATGAAAAAAAGAAGAAGAGGAAGGAGAGGAAAAAACAAAATAAGAAAAAGAAAATTAGAAAAGAAGATTAAGAAGAAGAAAATGATGAGAATAATGTTTAGAAATAAGAAGAATAACAAAAGAGAAAAAGGATTAGAAAATGAAGAAGAATAGTAGAAAAAAGAAGAAGAATAGGAAAAACAACAAGACGAGAAAGAAGAAGAAGAAGAAGATGGAGTGTATGTAGAGAAAAATAAGATATAGAGGGGGAGGAAGTACATCATGAACAATTAGAAGAAGAAGATGATGATGATGAACAATTAGATGAAGAAAAAGAAATTAACGAAGTATAAGAAGTTGAAGAAATTTAAGAATAAGAGAAAGATGAAGAAGATGATGATGAAGAAGAAGAACAAATATAACAAGATGAATAAGAAGTAGAAGAGATAAAAGAATAAGATGAAGAATAAGTAGTAGAAGTAGAGTTAGAATAAGAAAAAAAATAAGAAGAATAAGAAGAATAAGAAGAATCATATGATGTAGAGATAGAAAAAAGAAGAAGAAGAAGAATAAGAAGAATAAGAAACAAAGTAAAAGAAATTAAAAGAAGAGGATGAAGTGGAAGAAGATCAAGATGTAAAAGAATAGTAGGAGAAAGAAGAAGAGAAGGATGAAGTGGAAGAAGATCAAGATGTAAAAGAATAGTAGGAGAAAGAAGAAGAGAAGGAAGAAGAAGAAGGAGAGTATCGAGGAATAACAATTATAAGAAGAGAAAGAAGAAGAAGAAGAAGAAGAAGAAAATTTAGATGAAGAAAAAATAAGAGGAAGAAAAAGAAAAAATTATAAAGAAAAGAAAATAAGAAAAAGAGCAAGAAGTAGAAGAAGAAGATAAAGAAGAATAAAAAGATGAGTAAGAAGAAAAATAAGAAGAGAAGTAAAAAAAGAAGAAAAGAGAAGAAGAAGATAAATAATAATAATTTTAAGAAAAGTAGAAGATGAACTCGAAAGAGAAAAAAAAAGAAATTGAAGAAAAAGAAGAAGAAGAAAACAAGAAGAAAAAGAAGATGAAGATCAAGAAGGAGAAGAAGAAGTAGTAGTAGTAGTAGAAGAGCAAAGATATGAGTAACTAGTAGAAGAAGGAGGTGAAAGAAAAATAAAAAAAATGAAGATGAAAAGGCAAAAGAAGAATAGGAGGCAGAAAATAAATAAGGAGAAGATAAATAAGCAATAGAAGAAGTGAAAAAACTATTATAAAAAGGAAACAATAAGAAGAATAGGAAAAAGAAGAAAAAAAAATTAAAAGAAGAATAAGAAGAGGAAGAAGCAAAATAAGAATAAGATAAAAGGAAAGAAGAAAAAGAAGAAGAAGATAAAGGGAAAGAAGAAAAAGAAGAAGAAGATAAAGGGAAAGAAAAAAAAGAAGAAGAATAATAATAATAATAATAATAAGAAAGAAAAAGAAGAAGATGGTGATGAAAAACAAGATGAAGAAGTAAAAGAAGAGTAAGAAGAAGAAGAAAACAAGAAAAAGATAAAGAAAATAAGGAGGAGGAAAAATAAGAATAATAAGAAAAAAAAATATAAAGAGAAATAAGAATATGATGAGGAAAAATAAGAAGGAGAGGAGGAGAAAAAATAAGAAGGAGAGGAGGAAGAAAAAGAATAAGAAGGAAAATAAGAAAATGAATAAGATGAAAAATAATATAAACAAGAAGAAGAACAAGAAAAATAAGAAGAATAATAAGAAGAAGATTAAAAAGATGAAGAACCATAAAAAAAGAAGAGATATAAGAATAAGAAGAAGAAAAAAAAAAGATTGAGAAGAATAAGAAGTAGAAAAGAAGAGGTAAAAATGAAGAAGATAAAGAAAGAAACAACTAGATGAAAAAGGAGCATGAAATACAAGATGAAAAAGAGCATGAAATACAAAATGAAAAAGAGCATGAAAAACAAGAAAAAGAAGAAGTGAAGATGAATTAGAGGAATAAGAAGAAGAATATAAGTAGGAAGAAGAAGAAAATAAGATGAATTAGAGGAATAAGAAGAAGAATATAAGTAGGTAGAAGAAGAATAATAATAAAAGTGGAAAAATAAGTGAATAAAAGAAGAAAAATAAAAAGAGGAAGAAGAAAAATAAGAAGAAGATGAAATATATGAACAATAAGTTGAAGAAGAATAAGAAGAAAATAAAATATAACATAAAATATATGAAGAAGAAGTTGAAGAAAAAGGAAAAGAAAAATATGAAGACATTGATGAAAAAGAAGAAGAAGAATGTGAATAAGAAGTGAAAAATAAAGAAGAAAGAAAAGAAAAAAAAAAGAAAAAGGTAGACTATGAAAATAAGAGGAAGATGAAGAGGAGGAAGAAGAAGAAGAAGAAGATAACAAAGAAGAAGAAAGAATAAAAAAAAGAAGTAGAGGAGGAAGGAGAAGAAGAAGTATAGTAGCATGAAGAAGATGAAAAATAAAAAAGTAAGAAAAAATATATAAGAAGAAGAAGAAGGATAATAAGATCTTAAAGAAGAAGAACAATAGAGAAGAGATAAACAAAGAGAATGAAGAAGAAGAAAAAGTAGAGAAAGAACAAGAAGATGAAGATGAAGAAGAATAAGTAGAGGAAAAAGAAGAATAAGTAGAGGAAAAAGAAGAAAAAGTAGAAAAAGAATAGGTATTTAAAAGAAGAAAAATAGTAAGAAAAAAAAGATCACACAGAAGAAAAAGAAGAAGAAGAAAAAGAAAAAGATAATGATGAATAAGAAGTTGAAAAAAAAGAAAAAAAAAGAAGTGAAAGAAAAAGAAAATGAACAAGAATAATAATAATAATAATAATAATAGTAAAATAAAAAGAAAAGGAAGAAGAAAAAAGAAAAAGAAGAAGAATTACAAGATGAGGAATAATTTGAAAAAAGGAAGAATTAAAAGAATAATAGGCTTAGGGTTCCACCTAATACAAAAAAGAAGAAGATGATGATGATAATGAGGAAGAAGAAAATTGAATAACATATAAAAAAAGAATAAGAGGTAAAAGGAAAAAAAGAATTAGAAGAATAGAAAGAAGTAACAGAAAAATTAGAATAAAAAGAAGATGAAGATGAGAAAGGACAAATAGAAGAGGAAAATTAGGAAGGAGAAATAGAAGATGAAGAAGAAGATGAAGATGATGATGAATAAATAGAAGAGACCAAAAATATGAAGTAGAATAATAACAGGAAGCGAAAAAAAAGAAAAAGAATAATAAGAGAAAGAAGAAGATGATGATGATGACAAGGAAGAAGAACAAAAAAAGATGATGAAGAAGTTGAATAATACAAAGATGATAATGTAAAGGCAGAAAAAAATTAACAAGATGTATAAGATGAAAAAATATTCAATGTTTAAACTACTTAATGTTCTTATGTATTTTGATAATTTGTGATAATGTGTAAGCTTAGAAATTAGATAATTATGTATTGGTTTCAAGACTTTGCAGTTTTCATTGATTTTGATGAATAGTTGTAAAATTCATAAATTTTTGTAGGTGTTTGGCTGAGAAGTAGAGTATTGTGTCTCACGTAGCTTCAACATCCATTCTCTTTTGATACCCTATCTGATTGGTCAAGATAATCTTTGTATGCAATGACTCTACCATTCTGTTAGCACAATCCTTCTAGTGTATGACATATTCTTTGTGGCTCTAATATGATCACAATGTCACAACCATACTCATATTATAAAATTTAAAAGGCTATATTATTAATTTTATTTCATAGCAAAGAAGTATCCTACTAGTGCTAAAAGTCATGACAATATCCTAGTTCAATGACTTTATCATTAATATGACCTAATAGTCTCAAGTCAAAATCATAACATTTTTCATAGAGCAATAACTTTTAAGCAACATGTAATTACATTACAAAACTTACTTAAGAAAAAGCCACAATAATTATTCAATACCATAATTTTTTAGTCATGAAATATTATAATGGGTATTACTTGAGTACGACTATTCCCAAAGCTTGCGACCATTGTCCTTAAAGGAAGGTAAAACTATAACTTTTATGTTTGGGCTAATTATGAATGTCATGATATCTTTACAATGTTGTGTCAATATGATATATGAAAGAAGTAAAGATAATTCTTGAGATATTTTGTCATAGCTGAGATAGATGAAAGGCTAATTTTTGTGCCATGATCATTTCTCAATATCATGGTCATAGGATATACATGAGAGGCCTTATCAATGTCATAGCTATTAGCTAGTGCCACCACAATATAATAATCAAGAAAGACTAATGGCAATGTCCCAACCATTACCTAGTGTTGTGGCAATTTTCTGATTTGAGAGGACATTCAAAATTCCACGACCATTTCTTGCATCATAGCCTTGTATCAAGAATAATAAAGATAAACACTCAAAATCATGGCCACTTTATAATGCCATGACTTTGTGCTACATAGACATTAAACCCAAGTTTTGGTTATTACCTAATGTGATAAATTTGTATTATAGAAAGATCAATATATTTTCTAGAGTCACAACTATTTTTTAGAGTCGTAACCTCAAGCTTAAGAGATAAATACTAAAGTGATGAAATTTTGCAGAAAGCCATGATTTTCTACTTAAAATAATGTCGAATTGTTCAAGTATAAAAAAGGAAGAGAGAAATTTAATGAGAGCTCTTAATTTCCTTTTTATTCAATACAACAGACAAAGCCACATCTAGCTACCAAATTCTAGCGACAAATTTCGAACTCTCTTGTGATCTACTAGCAAGCAAGGGCCGCAAGACTCAATGCTAATACCTAGAATTAAGAGGTACACCTCCAAACCCCCTCTATTGGGTATATTCGATATTTTTTATCAAAATAGAACATTGTATAGGTATATGTAACTTGGTTCATGATAGATGGTGATGAATTTTAATGGATGAGTGATAATGAGTTTTATGGAAATTGATGGGTTTTCCATTAATGGATGCATTGTGTTTTTTGTTGGGTTATAGATATTGATGGATGAGTGATTTAATAGAACTTGAATTATGATTTCAACTATTTATAGGTTTGTGTGAGATTTTTATGATAGATGTAGATAGAAAACCATGAGATTCACTCATGCATATGATAGGAATGATATGATATACCTTATAACTATGATGCATGATATTTACCTATAAATTAAAATATAAAATTTAGGCATGTTAATCATTGTGAGTATGATGCTTACGAAGTTGAAAGTTCAAATTATTTTACATGTCAATCTATTATATATATCTTAAAAGAACTAATTCTCAACTGAGATAAATATTATATATAAATTTCTACTAAGTATCTTACTTTTAGTGTGGGAGTCTTATTATTATCGATGAGGATAATGGTAGACAATCCTCTAGGAAATGTATAAGTATATTGTGATTCATATGATGGTGACATCACTTATGAGTCACTTTCATTCATGGTTATCATTAGTGAAACTTGAAAAAAATATATATTAATTATTTGAGCATGATACTTACGAAGCCAAAAGTAAAAATACTTTTTGAACCATATCAATTCATAGTCTTTATGACACATGAGGTCAAAGAATAAATGCGTACATATAAAGTAACTATCAAGGAAAGTTGATGAGTTGCCTAAAAGTAAGATATTGTGAATGACTTTTAAGTAGAGATGATTGTTGTCTTGGTGATGATGTATGAGGGGACAACTATGAGGGGACCACTATTAGGGCATGCTGAATAGTGATAACCACCTTATATGCTTTTAGGATAAGGAGTCATTACACAATAACTCAATCTTTGTTTCATTTCCAAATATAATATAATTCAAGTTAATTTGAATATACATTAGATAAATTAAATAAACAAACTAATGAATCTAAGATTAATTTCATAATCCAAATATCTATTTTACTAGAATTGAGTTGTCCCATTATTATTTAAACAAATTGCCAGTTTAATCTCTATAACTTTGATTTTGAGATTAAAGTCTTCTTTACCACTTTTGTGACCCATGAACTTATATATCTCTATTGATGAGATACTGTTACTAATGAGCTTTTATGAGAATATCTAACAAATAAAATTATGTGGTGTAACTAAGTCACAATAATATTCTTGATGCCATATCTAAAAATTATTTAATTTATTTAGTTAACATGAGTTGACATAATTATCCTTGTAAAAAGATTAATTCCTTTTTAGCAGTTTAAATAACATTGAGTTTGATACATCTTATTAAATCTAAATACTAAGTCTTGTTAACTTATTTGAAAAGTGGATAGTCGTATTTTTGTGTGTTACTTGTATTATTTTCCATATTTAAAAATACACTTTTACGAGTCGAATATCTAAGACTTAGCTAACCCATCTAGACAAAGAAATCAAAAGAACTAGAAGAATAATTACCAAATAAAGAGCTGTTAAAGAGCTTATAAAGAGAACTGATAGTAACAAATTATCAAATGGTAGTAATGGTCAAGCTGTTCAACAACCCATCAACCACCATATCTTAGGAGACTATTGGAGGCCCATGTTGATTGATATTTATTTGAGTATTCTATAACAACTAGTTAAAATAAACTACTTAGTTGAAGATGAGTCTTACAACTATAGTTGAATGGTTCAATATCACTAGCACAATAAAATGATATCAAAGGATCCTATTGTACATGTCATAATATTTTTGGAGCTATGCGACAAGGTAAAAATAAATGAATAGACTCAACACAATAAAGTTACATCTATTTACATTTTTATTAAGGGATAAGGCATTGAGTTGGTTCTAGTATGTACTTCATGGCTCCTTTGATAGTTGGGATGAATAGTGAGGGTCTTTCTCACTTAGTTCTTCCCACCTCAAATAATTTCTCAATTATGAAGTGAGGTTAGCTTGTTACAATGCTTGAAATTATTTTATAAAGTTGTTGAGTAGATATCCTCAATATGAATTCAAGCTGTGGTTTCATACTCAAACTTTCTACACCAAGCTAAACTATATGATGATACTGAATGTGAGTATTGGTAGAGATTACTATTTTACATTCACATGAATTAGTGGACTTGGATCCCATTTATAAAATGGAAGAAGCCAACCAAATACAAAAAAAAGTACATGTTTCAACAAAACAATAATTTCTTAATATATTAGTATCTGAATATGAGAAATCATAAGAATTTATTGTATGAAGCCAATAGGAGTGGGCTATAAAATATTGGGTAATCTTAAAGACATGTTGGAAATAATATGAACTATAATAATAAAGGAAACTCAAACTTAAATTACCAACCATTATGAAGTGAAGAGAAGACAACCTTAGAAGAATGTATAAATGTCATTTTACTAGAATTAAAAAAGAGAAATGACACCCAAGACAATTGGATGAAGATGTTTGAAATAAGAATAGATCAAATGTACTTGATGATGAGGAATATGAAAACCGAATTCAATAATTAGTTTTATCAATAAAGAGAAAGGAAGTAAATAAACTACCAAGTGATATTAAATCAAATCCAAATAATTGCTTTTTATATTACTTAAAAGCTAGAAATAGCTATAAAGCCATTATATTGAATAAGAAAGTTTTAGAAACTTTTGGGACTAATATTGTCAAGTTTTTTTCAAAAGTCATATCTCTAATTGAAATTTTTTAAGAAGCCACAACCACTACTAAAGAGTGCTCAGAATATGAAGGATGTGGTTCTATGACACCTAACTATGCCACAACACTAGAGGAAGTACACAAGTCCAAATCTCATCCAAATATATGAATGAGGGAAACAAAGAAGCATAGGAGTGAGTGAAGGTTACCTGAAGCTATAGAGATAAATAAATGAATCAAAATGAAGCTAAGGGTAAGTTTTTGATAAATCTTTTATTTCCATAATAGTTTAGAAAGGTAAAATTGGACGAATGCTTTTAAAGGTTTCTCAATATATTCTAGATGCTAGAAGTTAATATACCTTTTACCGTAATTCTATCTCAAATACTAATCTATATAGAATTTATAAAAGATATAATGAGTAGTAATAAAAAGTTAGAGATATACGAGATTGTTAAAATGACTATCAAGTATAGTGAAAATATTCAAAGAAAACATCCGAAGAAATTGAAAACTCCCAAAAGGTTTGCTATACATTGCACTATTGGATACTACACATTTCAAAAAATATTGTGCGACTTGGAATCAAGTATCAATTTGATACCATTATTAATTGTGCAATGATTGAATCTCAACTAAATTACTATAACATCTCTCTCACTCTAAATGGATAATTAGACTATCAAGCACTTGAATATGATTATCAAAGATGTATTGGTTAAGATAGGTATCTTTATTTTTTCAATGAATTTTATTATATTAGATGTGGACGAGAATAATTATCACAATTAATATTGGGATGATCATTTTTTCTATGGGACAATCCCTTATCAATGTCAAGAAAGGAGAGTTCACTCACTATGTTAATGAAGAGAAATTAAAGTTAATCTTTACCATGATTTGTAGGATCTCAATAATGATGAAATAAAGTATTGGAGAATAGATATTTTTTTTTCACTACAATGAAATAAAAAGTGATTTTCTGATAAAAAAAATTTGTAGAAGATTAATAGCTAGATAGATGGAGATGAAGGAGATGAAGTGAAATTGATGAAGATAAGAAATACAATAAGGAAGAACTATTGGAGTTATATGGGTGCAAAAAAAGAGTTAGATGACTGCTATGACATTGTGACATTCTTCAAAGTCACAATCTTTGAAGAATCTTATGTTAACAAGTTTAAGAAAGCTGAAAGAATAATTAAGAAAGACAAGACTAAGATAAAAATCATGAAGGATCCATTTAAATATAAAGCCATGCTTGTGCATAACCAAGTGACTTTGGGCGTACATAATGAAAATGGTCAAGGAATGCTTGAAGATAAAGTCATGGCTATGTACAATACTATGTATTTAGTGTTACAAAATAAAAATGACCAATAAAAGCTTGAAGACAAAGCTATGACTATACACAATTCCAGTGATACATAAAAAATTAGTTCATTAGAAGCTTAAAGATAAAACTATGGTTATGCATAGTACTGCAACTTTGGAGTTATAAAATGAAAATGGAAAGAACAATTTTAAAAACAAGGTTTTGGTTGTATTCAACAATGTGACTTTGGAGATATGTGAAGAAAAGAAACTAGCCAATATAAAAGAAGCCACAATATCCATTAAAGTAATAGTGTAAAACAAAGAAAAAACTCAAGTAATATGTTTAGCTAAAAGAAGATCTAAATAAAAAACAAACAAATAAGAGGTAAAATTGTATACTAAGAAGCTAGTATGGATGATAAAGATCACTGATAAAGGAAAAATAGCTTTCATAATCTAGCTACAGACATAAAAAATAGTACTACTTGGGAGACAACCCAATATTTTGAATTTACATATGTGATATAATAAACACCTATATATATCACTTAAATAATTGTACACATATAATGACCCATGAGTATAGTCACTGAACTCAAAACCCTACTGTGACTATCATTATGTCCACTTAAAGTTACTGTACTATTTTGATAACCTATGACACTCCTATCTAGTCACAGAGGAAAACATATTTTTCTTAGAGATCTTGAAGTATTTTTTATTATAGAAAAATAAATTATTACTCAAGGATGAGCAATCTTTTTAGTATGTGAGTTTATTGAATATTCAAACTACCAAACATTCTTATGTATTTTGGTAATTTATGCTGACGTGTATGCATGTAAATGAGATAATTATAGATTGATGTCATAACTTTGGCATTTTGACAAATTTGATAAATAATTATAAAATCAATAAGTTTTGGAGATCTTTGGTTGATGGGTATAATATGGAGACTCATGTAGTTTTGACATTCATTCTTGGCCAAAATTATACCTAATTGGTTGTGACAATCTTTATATGACATGACCCTACAAACTAATTAACATAATCTTTCCTTTGTGCAAGATAATTTATATGGCAATGATATTATTATGGAGTCTCAGCCATACTTATCTTATAAAATTTAAATGGCTATGAGAATAAACTTACATCACATCAACGAAGTACCTTATTGGTGCTAGAAGTCATGGGCTTGCCCTAGTGCCACAATCTTATTTTTTAATATGGCTAAGTAGTCTCCAGTCAAAAGTACATCTTTTTAACAAAGCCATGACTTTTGAGTTACAAAAAATTACTGGGCCAAAATTACTTAGGCCAAAGCCATGGTATATATTAAGTATTATGACTTTTAGGACATGAAAAGTTGTAGAGGGCATTACTAGAAACACTATTTCCTAAAGTCACAACTCTTGTCATTAAAGGAAGACAAAACCACAACTTTTTTGTTTGTGCTAATTGTCAATGCCAAAGCATATTTTCAATTCCATTGGGATGTGATATATTAGAGATGTGAAGGCCAATGCTATTACTACTCATAGTGCTACGAACACTTGAGATACATGAAAAATCAATTTTTATGCTAGTCATTTGTAGCACTAAGACCATAGGATACAAATGAGAGGCTTTCTTAGTGACATGACATTTTTGAGTATTGTTTCCATATAATGATCAAGAGAGATCAATGCCAATTCCATGACTACTACCCAATATTGTGACCATATAATGATATGAGAGACCATTCATAGTTTCATGACCATTCATAGTGTCATGATCATTCATAGTGCCATGAACTTGTATGAAGAGCAAGAAAGACAAATGTAGGAAGCCATAATCACACCAGATCATTGAAAATTTATGTCACAAAGAAATTATGTTCAAGTCATGATTATTTCATAATACCATAATTTTATATTACAGAAAGATAAAGAATTATTCTAAAGTGAGTGATTTTCTAGAGTCATGGCCCTAAGCTTAAGAGATTAAGGTCAAAGTGATATATTTTTTTCTAAAATCCATAACTTTCTTTCTTATGGTAACGCAAAAGTATTTGAGTATAAAAGAGAAATAGAGAGAAATTCCATGGGAGCAGTCCACTTTCTTTTTTTTCCTCCACGTAATAAGAAAGACCATAATGTATCTATCAAACCCTAGGAGTGAATTTTACACTTCCTAGGAGCTATATAAGCAATTGACACATGACATAATGTTAATATCTAGAATTGGGGGGGGGGGGGTGTGGTGGGTGACCTTTAAGCTCCTGATCTCAAAGGTGAATTTCTATCAAAATAACATATGATCTAATATTTTTAGGTTATGTGATGTGACATTTTATTTGCATTAATGGATATGTTTTGATTTATGTTGTGTTATTAATATTGATTGATGAGTGATTAAATATAACTTAAATTAGTAGTTTGACCATCAATATGGTTGCTCGAGATTAT
The DNA here is from genome assembly GCA_029783825.1 of Sapria himalayana. NCBI lineage: Eukaryota > Viridiplantae > Streptophyta > Magnoliopsida > Malpighiales > Rafflesiaceae > Sapria > Sapria himalayana. The sequence continues at coordinate 1,174,183 of JAREIK010003476.1, forward strand.
TGTGATAAATAGTAATAGGTAAACCATGAGACTCACTTACACATATGGTATTAAGAAGTGATATCCCTTTTGAATGTGAAGCATGAGATAAACTTATATATTAAAACTCAAAATTTTGGATAAATTAATTGTTATGAGTATAGTGCTTTGTTGTGACTTTGTTATGTTGCCTAATTTTATAAGTTAGTCAATATGCTAATAGCTTGTTAACGAGAATATCTCACTAATAGAGATCTACAAGTGTATGAGTTGTACAAGTAGTAAAAAATGGGTTTTGTCAAAATATCAATCACATAGGGATTGATCAATAGTCCTGTCATTTAAAAATGTGACAACTCATTTTCTAATGAAATAGATATTTGGATTGTGAAACAATCTTAGATGCATAAGTTAGTTCATTTACTCTATGTGATGTATGTTTAAGTTAGTTCAACTTATATTATATTTAGATATAGAATGAAGGTTAAGCTGTTATGCAATGACTCATTGTCTTAGTAATATACAAGATGGTTATCACAATTGAGCTCATCCCAATCAAGTTCTCTTGTAGCTATCTTCTTGGTACATCACTACCGAGAAAAAAAATCATCTCTACTTGTGAGTCATTCACAATTCCATACCTTTTAGGCAACTTCATCAACTATTTTTGATGGTTTCTTAATGTGCACACTCTTATTCTTTGACCTCGGTGAATCAAAAAGACCAAATATTGACTTGTTTGTAAGCATTTACACTTTTGGTTTTGTAAACACCATATTTATAATTAATAAATATTTTCCTCAAGTTTCACTGGCTTGAACAATACAAGCAAAAACAACTCATAAGAGTTGTCATCATCTTGTGAGCCACAACATATAAGCTCTTGTACCAAATATTTCTTATTACCATTATTCTTAGTAATGATGCGACCCTCATACTAAAGATAAACTATTTAAGATAATATTATATATAATATCTATCGCAATTAAGAATCAATTCTTTTAAGATGTATATAATGCATTGGCATATAAAAATATTTAAACTTTTAGTTTCGTAATTATCAAACTCATTATAATTAATATACCAAAATTTTGGATTTCAACATATAGGTTTATTTCAAGCATCACAGTTAGAAAGATTATCACTTCCTTTCTAGTATATATGTGATGAGACTCATGGTTTACCTGTCACCATCCATCATGACAATCTCACACAAACTTATCAATAGTCAAAACCCTAGTTCATATTTTATTTATTCAATAATTGATCTATATCTATAACATAAAATAAATCAAACACATTTATTCATAAAACAAATATCACATCACATATATCAATTTACATAAACCAAGACCACGTGCTATTTTGGTCAAAATTCTTAAATCTACCCGGGGGTGGGGTTGGGACCAATGCCTCCAATTCTATGGATTAATAATAATCTTGTGTTCCTTAGTTTTTTTAGGAACTCCTAGGAAGTGTGAAATTTACTAATTACACCATAGCCTTGTTTAATGTATGGAGGGAGAAGAAGAAGAATGAGAGATTCTTGTGAATTTCTCTATCTTCTACTTATAAACTTTAGCAACTCTGCATTACTCTAAGTAGGATGTCATGAATTTCAAAAGAAAACTACAACTTTAGCCTCTCTTAAGCTTGAGGTCATGACTCTAGAAAGTTATCATACATCTGTATCACATTTAAATCTTTTTGTAACACAAAGTCATGATATTGTATATGACTATAACTTGTGCCTAATATTTTGGTAACACAAAGTCATGACACTATAAAGTGGCAATGACTTCGAGAATTTGTCTTCTTATCTTTAATAATGGGCCAAATTGTTGGGAAATAGTCATTACATGGTAAATGACTTCTCATATTGTTATATGCCTAAGACAACATGGAAAAGCTATGGTGTTTGACATTGTTCCTTCTAGATTATTATATTGCCTCAACATTGAAAAATAGTTGTGGCACTGAGAACATTTCTTTTGTGTATCCTATGGCCAAGATGCTGAGAAATGACCATGGTACAAAGTTTTCCCTTCATATGTCTCAAGCATCCATGATGTTGTGGCTATCCACTACACTAACCTTCACCTCTCTTATATATTATGTTGTCACGGTGTTGTAAGAATGTTGTGATAGTATAGTCATGACCTTGCAAAATGTCCATGCTCATGTAATTTTTAGTAACTTTTAGTGCTCCAAAAGTCATGACTTTAGTTAATTGCTAAGACTTTGGTATGAGAATTTTTGGCTCTATAATTTTCAATTATACCAAAGTCATAATTTTTTTAAAAAGCTATGACTCTGACTTAAGACTACCAAACTATATTAAAGATAAAGTCTTATCGCTAGGACTGTAGGACATGATTATGTTATTTAGTACCAATGATGTATAATTAATATGAAAGCTATGTTTAAATTGTATGATATAAGTATGGATTCAACTTTATGATAATATCATAGCCACTAATAATGTATCAAAGAATAGAAGGATTATGTTAACGAGTTGGTAGGGTCATGGTGTGAAATTATTTTCATGACTTTTTAAGTAGAGATTCGGTCAAGAGTGAATTCCAAAATTTTATAAGACTACACATTATACCGTTTTAGCTAAACACTTAAAACTTAAATTTCATTACTATTTATCAAAACTAACCAAACATCTAAAGGCATGAAATCAATCCATAAATTTCTTATTGTTTGCCTACACATCATTATAAAATACTAAAATACCTATGAATGTTTATTAGTTTGAACAACATAAATGTTTACAAAGCCAAAAATATAATTACTTTTGCATGCCAATCCATTATACATTATTTAAAGGATTTTGTTCTCGATTGGGATGAACATTATATAGAAAATTCTTTTAAAAGTTTTACCTTTGGTATGAGATTTTCATCATTGTTAAGGATGACAATGATAGGAAATCCTTAGGACATGCATCAGTATGTTGTGACTCATAAGGTGGTGACAACCCTTATGAGTTTCTTTCACTCATATGATTTTCACCACTTGGATGTAGAAAAATAAGAATAATAAATGGTAAAAGTAGAAAAAGAAGAAGAAGAAGAAGAAGAAGAAGAAGAAGAGTAAGAATAAAAAAGAATAAGAAAAAAATAAGAAAAAGAAGAATTGATGCAAGACACTACACAATTTGGTTATTTGGGTTGTTCTATGCTGGCATGACAATATGAAAGGTAAGCCTGACATACCTTGATGGCCTAGGTCCCTCATCCAGGCATGCCAGGTTGAACCAATTCATGTCTCTTCCCTCCAAGCCTTAAATCTACCGAGCCTACCATTTTCATCCAATGTCACAATAATTTCATTAACATTTGTCAAATTCCCTCAAATGGATATTAAGTAAATTCTTTCCCATAAACACCAAAATAATTAGAAACACAACATTAAATATATGCCAAATGACCCAAAAAAATTTGAACATGGAGTACTAGAAAACTCTAACCCTAAAAGTATTACTCATTATCGAGTAATGAATCACTTCCAAACATTCACTTCATAGAAAAAAATAGACAACAAGGATAACTATGACTCAATTTTAGTATTGTGGTGCATTTTTTATATTGGAAATGAGATCTTGAATTTTGGGATTTTCTATGAAGTATATAAGTCATCACATGGTATAATATTTTTTTCATTAAACTATGCAACAAAAAAATTGGTTTTCCCCCCATGAAGCACTATGTTTAACGTCCATGACTAAACTTATTTTTTGGTCGAGTTTCTTCATTGTCGATCCTAGATGTCCATGTTCTTTTTTAGCATTATTTTTATTACGTTTCTTTTTGTACTCTCTGTGTTGATTAATGATGCTGAATAGAATATGTCAAAAACTTACTTTTTTATTTGGACATCAATATACATAAATTTATTGGCATCATCAGCTTTTTCCATACCTTTGTTCCAATTATATCTAGTGATGATAATCATTACTTTTTTTAGGTGAATTTTTTTTTGCTACAATCCAACCTCATCATCTTGTTTCTCTTCTAATATAATGCAATTCATCACCATATCTCCATTAAGGTAATCTGATATGAATGCTATAACTTTGGAAGAGGTCGCGACATCATTATTCATGGCCTCCTTGGAAAATGCCATGACTCTTTGTGCAGTCGTAGCTTGTGGATTTCCAATCATATTAGTCATAGATTTTTCTCATACCACAACTTTCATCATTATTTCAGTAGATAAAGTCATGGTATTGGCAAAAGCCATAACTTTCTTTATTATAACTACCCCTTATTCATTTACCTTTGGATGTTCCACTAGTATTGTTTCCACTTTCTCTTTTTTTTTTCAAGCACGTCAATGATCAATTGGAGAATATCCTTTGCTTGTACCTCTTTCACAAACTCAAAAATCTTTTTAATAACTTTTGCATGGTATTGAATCGAGAACTTTGTCGTTTCAGGTTTTTTCTTCACATCATTGGAGGTATATGACTTAGATTCTATAGTAGTCACGTCTTCGAAGAATGCCTTGACTTTATAGAAATCTTACACTTCATTGTCATTTCCACTATTTTCTTTCATGTCACCTTCATAGATTATTACAACTTAAGGTGAGATAATTTTTAAAATCATGTAAGTGACTTTGAGTTTCACTTTTATTTATCTTTTCAATCTTCTTAGACATCATTACACTTCTTTATTTTTGTTAGTATCACCAGGATTAGATCTTCAAATGATAGTTTGTCTATCCATTATGAATATTTATATTACATTGGTTGTTCTAACTATCATATAATAGACCATGACTTTAAACTTAAGGATGACAATATAGATGAAAATTATTTTCAGTATAAAATACCACCCATTATTTTAAAATGAACTCATCTCTTCTAGTTGACATATGTGGTTGGAAAAAATAACATGTTTGGTCCCTTAATTTCTAGGACTTGTGGTTTTAACTCAGTCCCAAAAGTTATGCTCATGTAAATTGTCGTGGTTACAAAAATAGACAAAAAGTAAAATATACAACAAAATACAAATACAATATAAATATTAAGTAATAATCCCTATACCAAACTGGAAATAAAACTATCTTTTTTCAAGGACAATTATGTCAACTCAAGATAACTTAAATTATAATAAAATAATTCTTGAAAATGATGCTAAAACTTATGATTTTGTGTGAGTGCCACAACTATCAACAATTGATATGATCTCAAAACTTCATTTGGAAAGGAATCAATCATCCAATGTAGCTCAATAAGTATATGTGTCATATAAGTAAAAAAGTAAATATAAGTTCAAATATTGATCACGTAGAGATTATGTTGACAATTCGATAAACTAATTGTGAACTAACAACTTCTCAAGTCGAATAGATATACTTGGTCTTTGAAAAGATACTTAGACTATAGGATTGGCTCACTTCCTTATACATAAAAATGTTTTTCTTGTATTAGGCCAATATCATGTTTGATTTAGATGAATAGTAGATTAGTATGAAAATGCTCATGTGCCCTCTTGGCATATAAGGTGGCCATCATCCTTGGACTATCACTACCAAAGATAATCTCCTCATTTTTTTCCTATTGATTTTTCAACACTGAAGCCACATGTTATTCTATGTAAGTGTCATTCACACTTATACTCTATTTAGGTAATACGTCAATTGCTCTTGATGATTATTTTGAAAATGTACTTCTATTTTTTAACCTTAAAATATTTTAAATATACCAGATAATATAGTATTAAATATATTCGTATTTTTTAGCTTCATAAATATCATACTCGTAATAATTAATATATATCTTTCTAAAAATCTCACATATGAAAGTTATACAAGAAAGAATGACTTATAGTGATATCACTGCCATACAAGTCTCTCTCACTTGCAAGTATCCTGTGACATATCTATCACTACATGACACAACCAACATAACTCACATACTATTGTGAAACATTTAGTTTAGGCATTCTACTTAACCCTCACATAACTCAAAAATTAGTTCATCTAGATAGTACATTAAAGATTGATCTTAAATATGTTCATGCTTTTGGCTTTGAAAGTCCCATACTCACAAGATTAAACTAACCTCAGCTTTGAGTCTTTACATATTAGTTTATCTCATACATTAAGATTAGAAGAGCTATCACTTTCTCTTTACCATACTAGGTGAGTGTGTCATATAACTTATCCATTATTATCTATCATAGCCGGCATGTATAAACCTATGTATTCATGAAAACTTTATGTTTTAGTTCTGATTTATATTAATTTCTATCAACATATAAATAATAATTAAACACAAGAATAAACTTATATAATCATTAATTTATCACAATAAGTATTTACCAATCATAGATCTTAATTTAGCCAAACATTGGAGAAAAAATTATATGAGATGTGTTGAGAGATATCTTGTGGGTTCGAGGGTTCCTAATAAATGCCCAAGTAAAAATCTAAATAAGTAATTTTAATTCCAATATAGGATTGCTTGTGTTTTCATTGGAATCATGTTGCCTAGGGTTCTTGGCATGCATGGTTTATATTTTCTATCACCTACTAATCTATTTCTTCTAAGTGTTACTTTTATACTTTGGAAATATATGTGATATATCTATGTGATATTTTAATTTGGAAGTCATAGCATAAAATTGAGATTAAAACTTTATCATATCTTCCAATCATCTTGGGAATACTAATGCCATAATGTTGATAATAGTCATGATTGATACCTTTACTCTTTTAATACAAAGTCATGACTCATGAGACAAGAATTAATTTCTACTTTGCTCTTGGCTTTTTGAGAAAAGTGTCATGGCATGAGGATTATTTCCACTAAGATAATTACTCATTGTACCACGAATTCATTGCATTAGAAATACTATGACCAAATTAAATACTCCATTTAATGAAAAATTATGGTGGACAATAATGCCACAAATCAAAGTACTTGGTATTTTTGACTTTGCATTGAATAAGTCATGACTTTAAAAATACTCATGATTATTTGTACTAGTAGATACTTGGCTACTATGATGATAAAATAATATCATTGACCATTAAGTATTTTAGAAATAATGTAGTAGTGACTTCAAGAAAATATCATAGCCATGATAATTGTGTCGCAGAATAAAATACATGTGTTAACTTAGTAGTAAAGTCATGACATACAAAGAAAGCATAACTATTTTTTATAGAGTTATGATCAAGAAAGGATGTCACAATTACTCAATAAAAATATGTAGGGTGTTCCCAAACACGAATGTTAATTGTCATGACTTTCCATCACATCTCTTCTCTTCAAGCCTTAGTTCCACCGAGTCTAAAATTTGACACAAAATTACTTTGATTTCACTAATATTTATCAAATTTTCTCAAAATAAATATTTAGTAAATATTTTCCATAAACGGAATATTAAATATACATCAAATGACCAATATGTTTTGGTACATGAAGTACTAAACACTCAACATGGCATAGTTTTGAATGGTGATGTGCTATGTCTAGCATGACTTAATTGGGCCATGCTATAGGTATTTAGTACTCCAAGTACTAATGTTTTTAAATGATTTGGAGTGTAATTCTTGGTGTGTTTGTACATATTTAGACTTGTATCATATATATTACACAAACTTTATGATTTGAAGAATTTTCATGAATTTAGTGATTCATATCTATTTAGTAAAAAATGTTAGACTTGGTGGAATGAATACTTGGTGGAAAAAGATATGTAATGGAGAGTTATGATATTTTGCATGTCATGACTTAATATCAATTTTCATCAATGTATCTAGTAGTTATGGTGTCATTTATTGGTTGTAACTCTATACAACTAGTCATAATAATCTTTGTACACAATGACTCTACTACTAAGTTGATATAAATTTTCTACTATGCAACATAATCTTCGTGGCCATAACTTTATACTAGTATCATGGTCACACTATCTCTAAAATAATATAATGATCATGATATTTTTTTTACATATTGTAGCATCCAAGTATCCCAGTAGTATAATTAATCATGAATAATTTCATTACTACATTTTATTCATTATTGAGCAAAAATACTGAGTGTTTTAAGTCATGATATTATTTTTTGCCTTAAACATTTTGTTCTAGAGAGAATTACTCTAGTTTTGGCTTTTGTAGTGCCATGGCCTTGTGTTATATATAGAATTTACCAAATATATGACTATTCATCATTGTGACTTCAGGTTACAAAGAAAAATCATCTCAATTAATGGTCATTGTCAATGAGATGACATGTTATTCTAAAAAGAATTTATCTTAGCCATGATCATTCCTAATGGTATGATATTTTGTTCAATAGAGAAATTATTCCTGACACTACCATTTCTATTTCCATGATATTTATTCTAGAGGATAGTTACCTGAGTCGTAGCTTTCATTATATTATGACATTCATACTCAAAAAAATATATAAAAAGATATAAAAGTCATGACTTTAAGTTAAAACCATGATTTCCAACTAAAAACTTTGCTTGGATACCCCTAATGCCATGATACTTGGATTTCCTAATGTTATGATATTTAAGTAATACTTAGAGAAAAAATGAAGGATTTTGAGCCATAAACCACCAAGAAATTCTAGGCTATGTCATTCCAACTCCCACTTAGAAAAAAAATTCAAGGCAAATTTAATAATATTTGATTGAAATTAGGTTTTGATACTTGGATTTACATTTGGGTCTACATTGGGAATATTCAATTTAGCACAAAATGACTCACAATACATTTCACATGAAATCCTATCCAATTTTAGGCTAAATTGATATCTAGTATTGGGTTATATACTTTTGATGTGATGATATACTATTAATGAATGATTAATATCTGTGTTAATGTGTGTTGTGAAATATTGATAGATATTGATATCTAATAGAACTAAAATTTAGGGGTTTTGCTATTTCATTGATTTATCTGTATTGACTATGGCAGAAGTGATAGGTATGTCATGGGATAAACTCATGCTGTATAACAAGAAGATTGTGACACCCATTCTAATCTTAATACATGAGATAAATCTATAAGTAAAAATCTAATATTGAGGTAGGTTTAATCATTATAAGTATGATACTCCCATAGTTGAAAGCATGAATAAAATTATGACCAATCCATTGTGCATATTCCATGGGTAAGATTCATAGGAAGACATATGTTAATTATCACGAGTATAACGCCTACAAAGCCAAAAGTACAAATATATTTGTTACCACATTATTTCACATCTATATAAAAATTGGTAAATAGAAATGCACATTCAAAATAATTGTTAAGGTTAATTGATGTTTTTCCTAAAAGGAATAGACTTGTGAATAATTCAAGAATAGAATAATATGTTGCTTTATTCATGAAATATTAACAGGAGAACTATGAAAAAAATCATTCTTAGTAGTGACAATCCAAAGATGGCAGCCACCTAATATGCTAAATGACACTTGAGCATTTTTGCACTAATTTACACTTCATTCAATATTTAAACATAACATTAAAAAACACTAAATAAGTATTATTACACACAAAAAAGTAAACCAACCCTAAAATCTAAGTATCTTTTTGAAAACTCAAGATTATCGACTTAACTCAAATAGTAGTTGATTCATAGTTGATTGCTCGAACTATCAAACCAATATCTATGGAATCAAGACCTAGACTTACATTTATTTTATTACTTATACGACTCATATACTTGTAAAGACTCAATAAGTCTTTGGCACCATTACTAGGAATGAACAAGCTTTTAGTACCATTGATAAGGATCAAATAAGTTTTTGGCATAGTTGTCTGAATTAATATTTTGATTGTAGTTTTATAAGTTAACTTGAGTTGACATAACTATTCTTATAAAAGGATAATTCTATTTCTAGTTGATTTGAAACATTTATTGCTTAGCATTTGTTTTATGTTTGATCTTAATTTCTTTCTTTTATTTTGTAACCACCACACTTAAATTGAGCATAAAATTCTAAGACTAAATTAACAAATATGGACCTAGAAATTGATAGAACAATGAAAGTATGATTGAGCAAATAGCTGGGCAAGAGCATATGAATTTAAATGAAAGTTAGGCTATTTGATTTAGGGATAAAAAATGGTAAAGAATAACATTAAATTTGCTGGATTTAAAGTTTTAAATAGAAAGTTAGGTAGTAGATATGTTTAAATCATCATTAATACATTAGATACCATAAGAACTCTAAATTTAAATGTGATTGGTCATGATCATTGATGAAATGATTAACAAGTGTGGTAGTTTGTCATATGCATCTATCTTGTGGTTGGCAAGGGGGGGAATTTTTTTTTTTAAAAAATTGAAAGTTAGATAGTTTGAACCCCCTCGAAGCAATTTAGTTATTTAACTATTAAATGAAAGCTAAATTTTTTATTTCTTTCATTTTTCTCTGTATTTCACAACTTGTATTCTATTTTTTTTCTTTCTTGGATGTCTTCAATTCTTCATCATTTCTTCACCAAATTCATTGAAATAAAACATAAAATTCATGATTTTTAGTGACAATCCATTCTATGAAGTGATTTAACTCAATGAATCCTTCGTTTCTACCAAAAACATTCATGGAAGGGTTTTAATTTAGACAAGTATGGTTAGAGTTGAGGTGAGCTAGTATATTTTTATTTTTCTTGTTTGATCTTATAAATTAGGCTTACAATTACATAAAATCTCAACCATAGTTTCCTTTTTTTTAGTTCTAATCTTGGTTATAAAGATATGATTAAAATATTAGAGCTATGGTTTAATGTTTAAAGTTTGAGAAAGCTTCATTAAGGTAAGACATCTCTAAAAACTCATATAAAAATTTCATATTTCGTATTGTTAGTTACATAAATATGCTTTTTGATGCGTGGTGATATATGTGTGGTTATAAACCATTTTGTTTTAGTTTCATTGATATGATTTTCATGAATTTTATATACTTTAATTAAGATATATGATTAATTGATGGAAACTCTTCAATATGATGCCATGAAATGATTTTTTTTGAATAATATAGAAATCCATTTATCCATGTATGTTTTTTGAAAAGTTATTTTTTTAAAAATGAGAAAATAATAATTAGTTATGTATTAATGTTACCAAATATCATGTTTGATAGATTGTATGCCAAATTTTAAAATGGGAATATGCTGATATGTATGTGTAAAACCCTTGAAAAAAATACTTTGAAGCTATATGAGTTATATATGATATTTTGAATGAAGTCTGAATGATTTTTAAATAAAATATACATTTTAGTTATATGATTTTGAGGTGACTATTAGTCCTAGCAAATATATGGACTAAAAATGCAAAAATATCCATGGAGGCGTGGATTAGATATGCCCCAAGAAGAGTAACTCTAAACCTCCTAGTGCACTTGTGGAGGAGTTTTGCTCTATTGAGGTGATGGTTGACAAGTTGAAAACTACTAAATCTCTAGTGAGTCTCCGAATCACGAGATTAGATATGTATGTTCTCTAGTGGGGTGGTAGCAAGACAAGAGTTAGTAGGCTAGTTTTTCTCTCAACATGTCTCATCGTGTCATAATGGAGCCTTTATATGCATAAATTAAGTATATTTGTGAAAATAAGATGATTGAAAAATAAATATTTTGAGAACTTACACAAACAGTATGATTTCATGAATTTGTATAGCCATATATATATATATGTATAAATATATGTGGATATTTGAAAACTTATTCTTAGACTTTTAAATTATATATTAGAAAACATATGTGAGTTTCTATATAAAATATTGATTTTTCCATATTTTCTTGAAGTTTTTATATTTGGTATTAGTTGCTCGGCCATATTTTCTCCAAGTGGAAAAATTACTGATGGAAAATCCCAATTCCAAAGCATGTAGAGCTATATGAGGGTTTTGGTTAAGATCTTAGTTGGGGTTTCTTTGAAACCTTATTATGTATTTGGCTATAAGGTTAATTTGTATGTAAATAATTTATTTTGTATGTTAATATTTTAACATGATGGTTTATACTAATTCATAATGGTTTCTAGAATTCAATATACTTTAAATGACTAAATATAAAGGATCTTGACCTATTTTGTTTACTTGCTTTTACTAAATTATTGAGGTTGTTTTTGACTCGCATATTATTTTCTATAAACAAGTAGTCTTTTGCATGTATTACTATTTATAGTACATGTTTTTGTTGATTTTTTAATATAAATTTATTTTCTTTGATTAATATTTTTAATAAACACTATTTAATTTATTTTTATATGTAATTTATAAGAAATTTACTAAATTTACTTATAAATTTAGAAGTAATATTTTTAATAAACACTATTTAATTTAATAACACTATTTTGCTTATTTTGTTCTTCTCCTTATTTTCATCCTTCACTTCATCTTCTTATTCTTCTTCCTCCTATTTTTTGTTATTCTTCTTCAATTTCTTTTTCTTATTCTTCTTATTCATTATTATCTTTTTTTTTTCTTCTTCTTCTTTTTCATCTTATAATAATAATAATAATAATAATAATAATAATAATAATAATAATATTATTATTATTATTACTATTATTATTATTCTTCTTGTTCTTCCTCTTCTTCCTCTTCTTTCTTTTCTTCATCATCATCTTCTTCTTCCTCATTTTTTTTTTTCTTCTTCTTCCTCATTTTTTTTTCTTCTTCTTCTTTTTCCTCAATTTCTTATTTTTCTTCTTCTTCTTCCTCTTCTTCTACTTCTTGTACTTTTTTTCCTCATCTTCTTCTTTTTTCTTATTACTATTCTTCTTTGTTTTATTTTTTGTTTATCTTCTTCTTTTTTCTCTTCTTATTTTTCTTTTTTATTTTCCTCTTCGTCTACTTCTTCTTTTTCTTATTTTTCTTCGTTTTCCTCTTTCTCTACTTATTATTATTATTATTATTATTATTATTATTCATCTTCCTCTCATTCCTTTTCTTCTTCTTCATTTTTCCTTATTCACTTCTTTTTCTTGTTCTTCGTAGTCCTCCTTTTATTTTTTTTCTTCATCATCAACTTCTTTATCATAGTCTTCCTCTTCTTCCTTCAACTTCTTCTTTGTAGTCTACTTTTTCTTTTTCTTTATCATCTTCTTATTTTTCTTCTTCTTTCTCTTCTTCTTCTTATTTCTCTTCTTATTCTTCATTATAATTTTATTATTCGAATTCTTATTGTTCTCCTCCTCCTTCCTATTCTTCTTTTTTTTCTCAAGCATCCATTTATTCTTCTTTTTTCTGATTCTACTTCTTCTTTCTGATTCTACTTCTTCTTTCTCTTCTTCTTCTTCTTCTTCTTCTTCTTCTTCTTTGTCTTCTTTTGTTTCTTCCTTTTCTCCTTTTTCTTCTTATAATTTTTCTTATTTTTATTCATCATCATATTCTTTTACTATTTATTCTTTCTTATATTTTTCTCCTTTTTTCCTCCTCTTCTTTTTCATCTTCTACATCATCATTTTTTTGACTTATTCTTCTACTACTTCTTTTTCATCTTCATGTTTCTCATCTTCTTATTCTTCATGTTCCAATTCTTCTTATTCTCCTTCTTCTTTATCTACGTCTTCTTTCTCTTCTTCTTTTACTTGTTCTTTTCTTTATCATCTTTTTTTTCTTTTTTCTCTTATCCTTCATACTCTTTTTACTCCTCCTCTTCTTATTATTCTTCTTTTTAGTATTGTTTTCTTTATTGATCCTCTTCTTTTTTCACTTCTTTTTATTCTTCTTCCACTTAATCTACTTCATCTTCTTCTTATCATACTTTTTCCTTTTCATCTGCTTATTCTTTTTCTTTTTTTTTTCTTCTTCTTCTTCTCTTCTTCTTCGTTCTTCCACTTTTTGTTCTGCTTCTTCTTCTACTTATTTTTTTTTCAACTTATTCAAATTATTCTTCCTTTTATCCTTCTTTTTCTTCCTTCTCCTCCAATTCTTCTTCATCTTTTTCATAATATTCTTCTTCTTCTACATCTTTATCTTCTTATTTTTTTTATTTTTCTACTTATACTTCATATTCTTTTCTTCTTATTCTTCTACTTCTTTCTCTCCTTCATCTTTTTCTTCCAATTCTTCTACTTTTTTTTCTTCCAAATCTTAATCTTTTTATTCTTTTGATTAATATACTTTTTTTTCAATTATTCTGCTTTTTCTTCTTCCACTTTGTCTACTTCTTCTTCTTCTTCTTCTTCTTCTTCTTCTTCCTCCTCCTCCTCCTTTTTTCCTTTTTTTTTCTTTCTATTCATTTACTTCTTCTTCCTCTTCTTTTTCTTTTGCATCCTTTTCTACTTTTTACACTTTTTTTACTTCATCATCATCTTCAACTTTTTCTTCTCCGTGTTCCCAATCATTTATTTTGTTTTCTTTTTTTTCTACTTTCTCTACTTATTTTTATTCTTATTGATCACATTCTTTTGCTTCTTCTTCTTCATTTCTTCATCCTCTTCTTCTACTTGTTTTTTTTTCTTTTTCTTATTCTTATTATTCTTCATCTTCTTTTTATTATTCTTATTATTCTTCATCTTCTTTTTTTCTTCATATTCTTATTCTTCTTAATATTATTCTTCTACTTCATTTTTTTTCTACTTCTTTTTATTCCTCTTCTTCTTCTTGTTCTTTGTCCCCTTATTCTTCTTTTTCTTCTTCATATGCTTTGACTTCTTCCTTTTTTTTCTTATTTTACTCTCATTTTTCTGCTACTTCTTCTTCTTATTCTTCTACATCTTTTTTTGTTCTTTTTCATCTGATGTTTTTTTTCTTTTTTACTTCTTCATATTTTTCTTTTTTATTTTCTAATTCTTCATTTTTACCTTCTTTTCTTCTTATTCTTCTTCTTCATATTCTTCTTCTTTCTTCATAATCCTCTTCTTATTTTCTTCATGTTTTCTAATCCCTCTTCGTAATACTCCTCTTTTTCTTTTGTATCTTTTTCTTCTTTTTTTGCTTCTTCTATCTCATCATCATCATCTTCTCTTTCTTATTCATCTTCTTGTTTCCCTTCAATTATTCCTCTATTTTTTCTTCTTCTTCCTATTTTTGTTCTTTTACTTTCTCTTCTTCATTATCATTTTTTGCTTTTTCTTATTCATTTCCTCACCCTTCTCTCCTTCTTATTCCTCTTCTCATTCATCTTCTTTATCCTCTTCTTCTAGTTCTTTTCTTCCTATTCTTTTTTTTTTATTTTTATTCTTCTCCTTATTTTTTGTATTTTTTTTCTCACTCTCTTCTTCCTCTTCCTATTTTTCTTATACTTATTTTTCTTTCTTCTACTAAATCTTCTTCTTCTTTGTCTTGTTATTCTTCATCTGCTTCTTCCTCTTCATCTTCTTTTTCTTTTTTATATGTTTCTGCTTCTTTCCTTTCTTCATTTTTTACTCTTGTTCTTCTTCTTCCTCCTCTTGTTCTTCTTCTTCCTCCTCTTATTCTTCTTCTCATCCTCATCTTCTTGTTATTATTCTTTTCTTCTATTATTTTCTTCTTCTTTTTTTTCCTTCTTTTTCTTTCTTTTCTTCTTATTTTTGTTTTTCATCTTCTACCTTTTTATCTTCATCTTTTTATTTTTATTTTTCTTATAGTGCCTCTTCTTCTTATTATTTTACTTCTTCTTTTTCTTCTCCCCACCATTCTTCACCATCATCATTGACATTTTTTTTATCTTTTTATTAGTCTTCTTATTCTTTTTCTTTTTCCTCCTCTTATTCTTATTCTTTCTGTTTTTCTTGTTCTTGTTCTTTTTATTCATATTATTATTCTTCTTCTTACTTTTGTTCTTCTACTTCTTTTTCTTCTTTTCCCCTACTTATTTTTTAGCTTATTTTTCTTGGTCTTCTTGTTCTTTCTCTTGTTCTTCTTCTTCTTTATCCGCTCATGCTTATTTATTTTCATCTTGTTTCTCATGCACTTTTTAATTTTCTTCTTTTTTTTCTTCTTTTTCTCTCTCCTTTTTCTTTTTCTTCTTCATCTTCACCTTCTTCTTTTTTTGCTTATTCTTCTTTTTATTCATCATCTTCCACTTCTACCACTTCAACTTCTTTTTTTTTATTCTTCCTATACTTCTTTTTTTCTTTTCTTGTCCTTCTTATTCTTCATCTTCTTCTTTTTTCTCCTCCTCCTTTTCTTCTTCTTCTTCTTCTTCCTTCTCATTTTCTTTATCTTCTACTTCTTTTCCTTCCTCTAATTCTTTTTATTCGAATCCTTCAAAACCTAATTTTCTTTTTTTTTCTACCACTTCTTCTTCTAATTCTTCATCTACTTTTCCTTCATCTAATTTCGTCTTTTTTTCCTTTTTTCTCATCCACCTCCCTTTCACTTTTTTTTCTTCTTCACTTTAAACCTAATACTCTTATTTTTATTTTACTTTTACTTATTTTTCTTTTTCTTCTTTTTATTCTTCTTCTACTTATTCCTTTTTTTTTCTTCTTCGTCTTTTACTTCCATTTCTTTTTTTTCTTCTTTCATATCATCATCTTCTTCTAATTCTTCTTGTTTTTCTTCATTTTAATCTACATATACTTCTTCTTCTATTTTTTTCTTTTTCTTTCACTTCTACAAATTTTTACTCTTTCTCTTATTTTGATTCATCTTTCTCCTCTTCTTATTCAGATTATTTTTTCTCTTCTTTTTCCTTTTATCTTCTTCCTTTCTTCTTCTTTTATTTTCCTTCTTCCTTTCTTATTCTTATTCTTCTTCTTTTCTCCTCCTCCTCCTCCTTCTTCTTCTTATTCTTCCTCCTCCTTTTCTTTTATATCTTCTTCTTCTTTTTTTTTATTTTCCTCCTCTTATATTTCTTTTCTTTTTCATCCTCTTCTTCTTTTCTTCCTCCTCCTCTTCTTCTTATTACATTAATTCTTTTTTTTATTTTTATAATTCTTATTCTTCTTATACTTCTTCTTATTCTTCTATTTCTTCTTCTTATAATTTTTTTATTCTTCTATCTCTTCTTTTCTACTTATTCTTCTTCTACTTCTTTATCTAATTCTTTTATTTCTTCCTATTTTTTTTCTTCCTCTTCTCCTACTCATTTCTTTTCTTCTTCTTCTTCTTCTTCTTCTTCTTCTTCTTCTTCCTCTTCCACAATAACAACAACTACTACTACTACTACTACTACTACTACTACTACTACTACTTCTTCTTCTTCTACTTTTTCTTCTTCTGATTCTTCTTTTTATTTTTATGCTTCCTTCTATTATTATTATTCTTCTTTTAAATCTTCTTCTGCTGCTACTTTCACTTTTGCTAGTTGTTCTTGTTATATTATTTTTTCTCTTTTTGTTCTTTATCTTCCTCATCTTATGTTATATCTTCATTCTTATTTCTTCTATTATTATTCTTCCCCTTCTTTTTCTTCCTCTTCATTTATCTTTTCTACTACTACTACTACTACTTATTATTATTATTATTATTCTTCTTTCTCTTTTTCTTCTTCTTCTTCTTCTTCTTCTTCTTCTTCTTTCTCTTCTTCTTCTTCTTCTTCTTCTTTTTCTTCTTCCTCTTCTTCTTTCTCTTCTTCTTCTTCATCTTCTTCATCTTCTTCCTCTTCTTCTTCTTCTTCTTCTTCTTCTTCTTCTTCTTCTTTTTTCTACTTTTTATTTTGTTGTTCATCTTTTCTTTTTATTTATTTTTTTTTCTACTTCTTATTCTTCTATGATTTATTCTCTTTCTTCCTCTTCTTTTTCTACTTCTTCATTTTCATCTTTTTTTTTTCTTCTACTTTTTTTTCTTCTCCTTCCACTTTTACTTCTACTACTAATACTTCTTCTTCTTCTATATCTTCTTCCTCTTCTTTTTCTTCTTCTATGTCTTCTTGTTCTTTTTTTTCTTGTTCCTCCTCTTTTTTTTCTTCTTAATTTTCTTCATTTTATTTTTGTTATTCTATTTCATTTTCTTTACTTCCCTTCTTCTTTTCATTATTATTTTTTGCTTCTTCTTCTTCTTTCTCATTTTTCTCTTCTTTTTTCTCTTATTTTTCTTCATTGTCTTTCTTTCTTTTTCGTCATATTTGGTTTCTTCCTCTTCTTTTTCTTCTTCTCCATGCTTTTTTTAATCATCTTTTTCATCTTCCTCTTCTTCTTCTTCTTCTTCTTATTCTACTTTTGTTTTTCTTTTTCTTTTGTTTCTTTGTTGACTTATTATTATTCTTCTTTTATTTTTTTTCCTCTTCTTCATTTTAGTCTATTTTTTCTTCTTATTTCTTTCATTTTTCTTCTCATTCTTCAACTGCATATTCTTCTTTTTCTTTTTTTTTCTTTTTTTTCATTTTTATCTTTTTTTTTGTTCTTCTTATATATATTTTTTCTTCTTCTTTCACTTATTCTTTTTTCTTATCACCAGCATCATCATCATCATCATCATCATCATCTTCTTCTTTCTATTCTTATTCTTATTCCTATTTTCTTTACTTTTTCTTTTTCTTCCTCTTCTTCATCATCTTCTACTACTTTTTTTTCATCATCATCTTCTTCTTTTTTATTCCTCTTCTTTTTTCTTCCTCTTCTTCTTATTCTTATTTTTCTTCCTCTTCATCATCCTTTAATTTTTCTTCTTATTTTTCTTTCTCTACTCTTGTTCTTCTTCTTTTTGTTCTCTTCTTCTTGTTTTTTTCCTCTTCTTCTTCGTCTTATTCTATTTCTTCTCTTTTTCTTTTTCTCCATGTTCACTTCTTGTTTATGCTTTTCCTCTTCTTCTTCTTCTTCTTCTTATTCTTCCTTTTTCTCTTCATCTTCTTATTCTTCCTTTTTCTCTTCCTCTTCCACCTCTTTTTCTTCTTCATCTTTTTTTCTTTTTCTTCAACTTCTTTCGTTTCTACATCTTAATCTTATACATTATCTTCCTCTTGTTTTTCTTCTTATACTATTTATATTGTTTTCATTTCTTCTTCTTTTTCTTCTTCATAGCCTTCCTTTTCTACTTCTTCCTATTATTATTATTATTCTTCTACTTCTTTTTCCTCTTCTTCATCTTCTTCTTTCTTTTTTTTCTTCTCCCTCTCCTTGCATTCTTCTTCTTTTTCTTCTTCTTCTTCTTCCAATTATTGTTTTTATTCTTCTTTTTCTTTTTCTTCTTCTTCCTCTTTTTCTTTTTATTATTCTTCTTCTTATTTGTTTTTATTCCTTTTGTTCTTCTTTTACATTTTCTTCATTCTTTAACATTATTTTTTCTACTTATGCTTCTTCTCCTACTTATTTTTCTTTTTCTTTATTTCTTCTTTCTATTCTTGTTCATGTTCATATTTTTTTCTTCTTCCTCTTCTTGTTATTCTTCCTCTTCTTCTCATTTGTCTTCTTATTTTTCTTATTTCTCTTATTCTTTTTCTTCTTTCTCTTCTTATTTTTCTTACTCTTCTTCAACTTCTTATTATTCTTCTTCTTTATTATTTTCATCTTCTTTTATTCCTTTTTCATCTTCTTCTTTTTTCCACGTCTTCTCCTTATTCTTTTTCTTCTTCTCATATTTCTTCCTCTTCTATTAGAGTCACCTTTGACAATTTTACTCCATATGTAGTAGCTCCAACTTTCTAATCAATTTTGATGCTACTAGGAATTACAACTGCATCTATAGCTTAAGGAGTACAATATATTAGAGTCATCCACAATTCAATAGCTTCCTCTATAATATATCATTCAACAATACAATCTTTTGAATGATTATGATTTTTCACATACCCCTTTAACATATTTATACTCCTTTTAAAGGGGTACATCCAACTAAAATATACTAGTCAACAAAATTACACCTCTATAACAAGGTGAATCATCAAATGAGGAATTATATCAAATATGTAAGACAAGAAATACTATTCAAGTAAGCATAAGTTACAACTAACTTATATTATAAATTATCCAATGAAGAGACATCAATGATTCTTACATATCTATGAAGTTATCATTATGTTCTTTATTTAAAAAGTCTTTATGAGGCAATTGATAAAACAATTGATCATCTAAGGATCAAATAGGCCATGTGAAAAAACATATATACCTTTAGATGTTAAAATGATAAGGTTCTAATGTATCAGCCATCCTTTTTAAATCAACCAATGTAAACCCGAACTCATCAATTTTGATGTCATTCTTATTGTCAAATCAATTGTACTTAAAAATTACAATGCGGAACATGGTATAATCAAGTTCTCACATTTAAGTAATTATCCCATAGAAACATAGCTCATCATATACCAAATTCTTATCAATGGCACTTAAAATTTGTTTTATTAATGCTACAATGTTGACTCCACTATTCTGCATCACTCATTATCCTTCATGATATTTGGTAATGTAATGTATTTCATTAATAATATAACCATCATATTTGGACATATATTGGAAAGAACTATGTGCCATCCACTTTAGAATTTCTAACATATGTCATTTTTCATTAATTGCAACTTCAACCTATATGTTTGTCAAGCATAGTTAATATAATATTAATGAATTGTATAAAATATTACATAAGATTTATAATTAACCTAATATATTTTTTTCATCCAATGAGTGAAATTTCACATATGCTCTTTTGGAAGCCATGTTTGACTCCTAGATTTTTGAGGATCATTCAATTTCGACCATTACATGTTCTTTCTAGGAACTTTTCCAAAAAAGTAAAATTAATGTTCAAATATATCTTTGATAAAAACATAAAATAAAAAAAATTAATCTTTTCTCAATAAAAGGTTGGGTAATTTTTGTATTTCATATGACACAATGATGTGATTTCAACAATATAATAGAGTCAACTTTGACAATTTTACCTCTAGACGTAGTAGCTCTAATTTTTTGGTCAAATTTTGATGCTACTAGAAATTCTAATGCATCTATATTTGATAAATACTTCGTACAGAAATTCTAATTGCATCTTATAACTCATCCAATGAAGATACATAAATGATTCTTCCATAGAGCATTGAAAAAGAAACATAATCTAGTAATAATATGACAAACATGCCTAGGAAAAAGTGATCATAAGAACACATGTAATAAATATTGTATCATTGTATGATAATCATGAGACTTTAGATCGCATAGCTTCAAATCTTCTATTGACATTTGGATTTGATATAATATTTCTAAAATTTGAACAATAATTTTCAAGAACCTTTAAATTAGCAAAAGTTTGAAAAAAAAAAATATTTTCTCTATTCTAGATAATGTATAGCATATAGGTGAAAGGTAAATACGATTAGGTTGAAACCATGATGCCAATTCACAACTTAAGCCTATTTCCATTAGATCTAGGTGAGATTTAATCCCACCTTTTATTTTTTTCTGGGATATTGCATATTGTACCATTGATACTTTCACAAATATTGTTCTCATTGTGCATAACATCCAAATATTAAAGAACATGTAGATATTTCCAATACTCAATTTAGAAGAATTTGGATGTATTCTTCCAATAATTACTTCTAGTAATAGTTATTTTTTCTTGCCCAATATTTTCCCCAATGAATTACAAATAAAATTCACTTTCAATAATATTTATTCTCAACTTAATGGTTGCGGATGAATGAAAGTCTTGCTCTGCATTACATGTTTTTTTCTACTTTCTAAAATGATGATTAGGTGGAAGAAAATGCCTGTGACAAGTAAATGAGTTCTTTCTTCCATGTATTAGCCCATGTGATTATGTTTCCTCTCCGCTTATTGGACAAGCCAAATATCCTTTCATTGTGCAACCAACTAAGTTTCCATATGCAACAAAATCATTAAATATCCATAAAAGAACAAGCCTTAATGTAAACATCTATTTTTTATATGTATCATAAGCTTGAATCCCTAACTCCCACAAAACCTTAGGGTCTTCTATTAATGGTGCTAAATACATACCAATGTCATTGCCGGGTTATTATGGTCACAATATTAACAAAGACAACATAATAAACATTTTCTTTATGTACAACCATGGTGAAATTTTATAAGTAATCATAACAACATGCCAAGTATTATGCCAGCTCAAAGAATTAGGAGGAATTAAACCATCTTACTGAAATGACAAGTCTTAGATTTCTAGATTCTACTTCAAAATCAAGTCATCTATATAAATTTACCTTCCATGATGTGGAATTAGATGGATATCATACTTTTCCATCAAAGTGTGACCTTGCCATGCCAGATGAGATCTTTTTCAATTTTATAAGATAGAAACATTCTTATAAATTGTGGGATTGGTGGTAAATACCACATTACATTAATAGGAACCCCCTTGCTTTTTTGTGGTTTTTTTTCTATTCACCCTACACCTTGAAGCTTAACATGTGAGACGTGATGATGGATCCTTGAACTCATTCCTATAAAGTATGAAATCGTTGAGGCAAGCATGTATTTTTTGATATTCCATACATTTACATTCAATATTTTATTTTCTTAATACACAGTTAATGG
Organism: Sapria himalayana; assembly: GCA_029783825.1. Taxonomy (NCBI): domain Eukaryota; kingdom Viridiplantae; phylum Streptophyta; class Magnoliopsida; order Malpighiales; family Rafflesiaceae; genus Sapria; species Sapria himalayana. The sequence continues at coordinate 1,196,527 of JAREIK010003476.1, forward strand.
TAACTCATTGTGAAGAGGTAGCATGTCCCCAAGTAATGTTAATAGCTCAAAGAAGCTTTTATTAGGCAACTCATATCTTACTTTCATGTTGTATAATTTGACTAATGTAAATAATTTGGTGAAACTTTTTCAATCATGATATAAAGATTTTTCCACATCTTCAAGTAATTATTTAAAAAAATTAGGATTAGCCTTATGATCATTCTGTCTAGCTTCAAATTCATCAAAAAGTGCTCTCCTAGTTGATAGTATTCAACCCCACTTTCATATTCTTTTGACCTTTTGCATTTTGATATCCAATAATGATTCATTTTTATACCAAATCTAAATTGAAGTCCTATATAAAAAACATATGTGCACAATGTGAAATTAAACTTAAAAAATATTTAATTTAAAATTTAAACTTTGTACACAAGTCTCTTATAACAAAATTGTAAGCTATTTAAATTACATAACATTTATGATTAAATACAAATAATAAATGAAAATAAATAAATGTGGTTAGAGCCAAAAATTTACAAAAATCATAACTATAAATCTATAATTAATTGACTTCAAGCTAATTTACCTGAAAGCAATTTTGCAACTAAGGTGAAAGATGTAAAGTGACACATCTTCTAACATGTTTGTCATGACATGTTTTTACAAATGTCTTAGCATAATTTATAATGTGTTTGAATGTATATTTCAACACATTTTTGGAATTTATAATATAATATATTCTAACAAGTTGTTTCACCATATGTTCCACTTAAAGGTGTCAACCGGGCCGGGCCGGCCAGGCACGAGGCACGGCATAGTTCGGCCGTGCTTGGGCAGGCCCGACACGATAAAAAACCGTGCTCGGGCCCGTGCCGTGCCCGGGTTAGGCATGAGTCATGCCGTGTCGTGCCTGACCCGGCATGGTTCGGCCCGTGGCACGGCACACCAGCACGGGTTCTTTCCGTGCTGGTTTCACTCACGCGGTCGAGCGAGCCTGCTGCCTACATGGCATAGGCTGCCCCGCCAAAGATCCACGCGACGCCCGGCACCTCCTGCAAAAAAGACCGCAGGTCGGGTCTGATTGGACCCGACCTTCGGTCCCACTTCCACGAGGCCCTTTGCCGCGAACCGACCTAGACACCTCTACCCTATCCTATTCACCCAAGTCCCCAACGGGAAAAGAAATAAAAAAATAATAATAATATTTATTTTCAGCCGTTGGATTCGCCTCTAACGGCTAGGGGGCAGAATCCAACGGTCCTCATGATTCTACCCCCTAAATAATTAATAAAAATTCAAAAAAATATAAAAAAATATCTTTTTTTTTTAAAAAAAATTATATCTTTAATCTATAAATTCTACCCCCCTCCCTTTAACATTTATGTTTTTCAAAAACATAAATTCTCTCAAATCTTTCTTTTTTTCTCTCAAAAACCTTGCTTCTCTCTCTCGGGCCTTGGGATTTTGGCATTCGGCTTGGATTTTCGCGAAACTCGACTTGAGTTTTGAACATTAGAGTTTGACTGTGGTGCATCCTGCATGTGACCGACCTCACTGCTTTTACCGGGTAATTTATTTTACGGTTTTTTTACTTTCTCTCTCTAGACCAAAATTAGGAAAAATAAAAATCATAAAAAATGACAAATACACCTGACACATATTTAAATTTAAAAAATGAAAATATTACACAGAGGTCTGAGGCTGCTGAAACTTTGGTTTCTCCAGTCGTCTCAACCCAAAGTTCTAAAAAATAAAAAACTAGAACTTCTGTAGTTTGGACTCATTTTAAAATAATAACACAAAAAAATGTTAGGGGTGAGGAACAAGAAATAGCACAGTGCAAATATTGTATGAGACTTTTAACATGTAAGAGTTCGTTTGGGACTGGGAACCTAAAAAGACATGCCGAATTATGCACAAAAAAACATGGACCATTAGATCCTAGGCAAACCCAACTTGGCACTGCATTTTTTGAGACTGGATCGAGTTCAGTCTCAAAGTTTACTCCCTTCATATACTCCAGCGAGTTGGGTAGGGACGACATGGCCAGGCTTATCACATTGATGGGTCTTCCGATCAGATTTTCGGAAGATCCAAGGGTAGTGCGCATCATGCAGACATATTTTCAGCCTGCCTATCGTAGGATTCATAGGTCTACATCTAGGAATGAGATACTAAAGATATATAAGTTAGAAAAACAAAAAATAATTAATGAATTTATGGCATATAGTGGAGTGGTGTCCGTGACGTCTGATATATGGAAAGTCACGATGAATCTTCTTATGCATGTCTCACGAGCCACTATGTAGATTCTAACTGGACAATCAATAAAAAAAATTTTAGGATTCTCTGAGATTCTTCATCCTCATGATGACCCGACCATTTTTGAGTGTATGATGAAAATCTTTAAGGAATATAATATTCAAAATAAAATTTTTAGTGTCACATTCGATTACGCTTCTAATAATGGAGTAGCGATCAATATGTTTGTTAGGAATATTATAGACGCACCATTAGGAGAAATTTTTCATGTCAGATGCATGTGTCACGTGATTAACCTGATTGTTCAAGCGGGTATGAAGGTGTGTTCCCCCGGGTTGGATAATATATGTAATGCACTACAATATATTCGCACTCCTCGCAGACAACAAGAGTTTGGTAGTCTTTGTTTGTCTACGAATCTTAAGAAGAAATTCCAATAGGATCTGAGACATCGTTGGAATACACGTACCTGATGTTAGAATCACGTGTTGGATACAACACGTGATATCCGATTACGTCAATAGTAAGAGTGACAAACTTATTATTGACGACACTGACTGGGCTTCAGAAATTTTATTTATGAAATTCTTGAAGATATTTTATGACACGAGGAACATGTGTTCGTCGGTTTATACGCCCACCACTTGCATTGCACTCTGTTGCATATGCAACATTAGTAGCATGTTTAGGAAGTATCGAGCTGACCCGACACTTAGCCATATGGTTGTAGAGATGGAGACCAAGTACTTGAAGTACTGGTCCACCGTTCCATCTCTTTATTGCCTCGCTGCATGCATGGACCCTAGGGTTAAGGTGGAAGGGGTAAAAAACACCCTGACTTACATTTCCTCGTGCATGAACCTGGAAGAGCCACCTGAAGGGTTCATTCACGAGAAGTTGACTGACATGTTCACATACTATAATACTAGGTATGGTAGTGGTAGTAGTGAGACTGTGATTACGGACATTAATACCTTATTCGGAGATGATGATTTTTCCATTCAGCTAGCGAGGGGGAAACGTAGGGGTGGACCATCACAGAGGAGCGAGCTGTCTCGGTACTTAGATACCGATTACTGCTCAATCCTATCATATTCTGATACTAAGAATCTTGATTTATTACAGTGGTGGAAATCATATGAGTCTACCTTTCCCGTGCTATCTAGGATGACACGGGATCTACTGACTCCTCCAGTGTTGAGTAGTAGCATCGGAGTCTACTTTTTCTGTTGTAGTGAACGTGATTGCAGATAGGAGATCGAGATTACGTCCAGATATGGTTGAGGCTTTGGCTTGTTTGAAGGATTGGGAGGAATTGAGGTTTAGCATCCATGATCGTGCTGGAGCTGGGACTGGGACAGACACTGCAGTCGCATCCACATCCACTATGATGGTGAAGGAGTTGATTGCCGATGATGATGATCCATATGATACTGATCTTGATGTTGCAACTGATGATTCTCATGATATGCCGATTGACGATTGATGATGATCTACTATTTTTTGTTTTCGATGTTTTTTTTATTGATTGTACGCTTTGTTTGTACGTTGTGTTGAAACTGTAATTTGTTTTGTTCGGACCTTCGGTTTCAAATGGATGATTGATAATTTTTCATTTGTGTTGTTTATGTTTTTTTTTAATTTTTATTTTTACTAACATAATGTATTGATTTATTTCTTTTTATGTTTTAATTTTTCTTTTAAAAACTAATAACTTTATTATATAATTAATAATTATAATAAAATTTAAACTAATTTGATATTACAAAAAAAAAATTAAACTTTGTTTTTTTAATTAATTTTTAATTTTAACATTTTTAAAAATATAAATATATAATACTATACAATATCTAAAATTTTAAATATATTAAAAAATTAAAAAAAAAATTTTGCTGCCTCTCGGGCCCGGCACGGCACGGCACGGCCTGCCGTGCCTTCGGGCCGTGCTGGGTTCGGCTTTTTTAAACCGTGCCGGGCCGTTTGACACCTCTAGTTCTACTACATGAGTTGCATGCATAATTGCATATAATAATTTAAAAAATATTTGGGTTGCATAAATGACATATCACCTAGAATTAAAATAATTCTAAAGTTATATTAATATAACCACATGAAAATACTACTATTAAGCACTTGGCGTATCAATTCCTAATCAAATATTGCTCAGGTGATATGCATATTTCTACCCAATTTTTTTTATAAAACATGCATGTCGTATTAGCTACCAACCAAATATGTCTTGGGTCATAACTTATATCCACTTAAAAATAAACATTTGTATTGTGAAATGATCATGGTAGAAGTAATAATTTTTACTTGAAAAAATTGTACAATTTTTAAGAGGAAAAAATAAGGAATAAATAATTACCAAATAAAACATAATAATCATGTCATTCTTTTACCACAAATTCATTTAAAGTTCAATTATAACTTATTATTTACACGTGTATTACTAGAGGACAAATGATGAATCAAGTATGAGGAGTGATGGATTTAATAATTTGCATAATTTTCATGCTTATCATAATAATTTTAAAGTTCATATTTCTGGTTTCTTTTTTATTTTAATCATATTACATTTTTTTTCTAATTCAGATCCATTTGCTTAGATAAAGAAAGTAAAAGAAACAAATTGAAGGGAGATAGAGTGGAAAATGCATAAGGTAACATTGCCAAGCAAATATATGCATAACTTAACACAAGAACATAACCCTTATATACATATAAATATATATATATATATATATAATTATTTTATAACTATATAAAAAAAAAGAGAACATACCTCTTCAATACCAAAAAGTATATGCATTTGAAAATTAAACATTTTCATAACATATACATTTGCACATCAATAAACATACATATACGAAATTAGTCACTCATTCAATAAATATGTAATAAATATCAAATATTAAAAAAATAATTCTTAGTATCTTAGATTGGTTTAGTGCAGAGCAACAATGAATCAATTATTCAAAATTTAAGTAGAATATATAGAATCATAGAAATCAACATAATGTATGAAACATTCAAAGATACTCCTACTTAACTTAATAAAATAAAATAAAAAAGGTTCTCTCCATACTACGTATATCACACAATAGTTTGATGACTATCTTATTTTCCATTTTTTTGTCCTATGATTTACTCAAATATTACATGATTGTTAAACAATAGTGTGAATTAAGCGAAATTCAATTTATTACTCGCGTATAAAGAACATTAATACCAAATAAAATTGAATCATATTGACAATAATAGAGTTGACTTGATGACAAAATTTATTTTAATAGCAAAATTTTAATGGTGTTCAAAGCTTGCAAAAATATACTTTAAATAATAAATAAGTGCTATATACTCTCGAGTGGATAAGGAGAAAAAGATTTGATGTGATCCACCCCTACTTTGTTAATAATTGATTCATCCTTGCTCAACTATTTTTATCTCAATTTGCAATAGTTTTTTTATGTTTATTAAATAAAAATAACCCCTCAGATATAAAGTGAAGATATGTTTCAATAGTACTTGAAACATGATGTGAACTTGAGTTTTCTTTTCTTTCTATAATAGTTTTTTTTTTGTAAATGCCTATAAATAAAGAAACTTGCAACAACATGATGAATTACAAGGAGGAAAAGATGAGAGAAAAAAATTGATAAGTCTCATAGAGTTGGAGTTATAATGTATTTCATACCATACAACAGTGTGAGGATGTTCTATACTAAATGAGAGTCAAAGGGTGTTTTATACCATATAAAATCATTGTGTTATTTTCTTTCTTTTAGGGTTCAAATATACAAAACTTTGCTTCAAAAATTACTTAAATGAATGATGATAGCAAGTGCATTTAATGTAAATCTCTAAATGCATCACCAAATTAGTTTAAAGCAAAACCTTCATTTATAAATACAAAAAGTTTAATAGAATTTTTTTGTATCTGTGATCATCATTTAGTTACATAATATTGCACTCAGTCACTTACCCACTCACTCACTCATACTCATACACCCATGTGTGCGTGCATGCACATACAAACACACACACACACACCATAAATTTTTTAAAGAATGATTAAATTTCATTTAAACAATAAAAGATTATAATGCAATGAAAATGAATTGAAAGTTGGGGATAAAAGAATATCTAAATATAATAAAAGTGAGCATACATAAGAATATTAAAGATAATTATTCTCATTAATGGACATTTATGAGCATCAAATGATCAATTTTTTAGAACATCAATTAGATGTAAGATTTTAAAAAACAAATAATGCAATATAAGAAAAGTCATCTAAGTGTATCATGACTAATAGTACTCCATTCATCGTAGTAGATCCATAATCAAAACATAATTTATGACTATAACTTATTTGCATAAAATACTTAGAAATTGTATGAATTCCACAGAATTTAAATACTAAAATGTTCCTCAAAAAATAAATATCATACCATGAATGGCATTCACATGCTATACATCTTTCTCGATCATATTTTCATAGAAAGCATTCCAACAATTATCATCCACAATTAAATCATGATAGGATAAAATAAAAAAAAATATATTTCTATCAGGATAGCATAGTGTAGTAACTAAAATTACATATTAATAGACTTTATATATATCTTTATAAAATGATAAATGAACATAAAAAATTAATGATTAAGTGTTGAACTTATTTATACTAAAAGCATCACAACCACCTGCACCAATGCCACTACTATCATAGAAACCTCCTATCAACACACTAAATGTGTTTGTGAATACGACATACCATTCCATTACCTCATTTTTTCCAAACATCAATCTTTTTCTCTCTCATCTAATCTACTTCCCACCTCATCCAGGTCAAAATCATCATTACTATCAAAACCTTCCTTCCTTGCATCTATCCCTCTTATCGTTGTTGTTTTCCAATACTATGACAAACATGGTCATGGTGCCAACTTTTGTTTTAAGCTTTCTTTGCAGGTACATCCTCAACATCCATCTGCTCATCATGCAACTTTATCATCCTCTACTTATCCTCCATGGATCCTCGACTCAAGAACCTCACACCATGTCACATCTCATCTTTCTAATTTATATATGTATCAACCTTATGAAGGTCCTGATGATTATTGGTGATGGTTCAGGTTTGAATATCACACATACTGGGTCTACTTCTCTTTAATCTTCTTTTATTTTATTTTAAGTTCTTTGTGTTCCTATTATTAATCACAATCTCATTTTTGTTTCTCAATTTTGTCATTCTAACAATTCATCTTTAAAATTTTTTCCTTCATATTTTGTTGTTAGGGACTTACAAATAGGGACTCCTTTACTCTGCAAAAAAAAAATCAACGTGATTTTTATGAATGGCCTATGGCTGACTATGCAACCAAGCATTTTTGTGTTGCTTTCTCTTCTAGTGTTCTACAAGCTACTTCTCCAACTACTTAACATAGTCTTCTTAGTCACCCTTCCTTTCAAATAATAAATAAATCTTGCCAATTTTGGCTTGGTTTCACTATCTTATTCATGCTCTTATAATACCATAAAAACAATACACACATTAAAAGAATATGAATTGATTTAATCTAGATGTCATCCTAATACAATAATGATAATATATAGATTAAAAGAATATGAATCAATAAAGATGTTTCGTATTAAATGTCATCCTGATGGTTCCATAATGATACTATCTTATTCATGTGACTATTCATGTTATTCTTACCATTGCTTTATCTCATGGTTGGTCCCTCCACCAATTAGATGTTAATAATGTCTTTCTTCATGGTACATTATCTGAAGAAGTATTTATGTAGCAAATTGTGGGGTTTACTGATACTATAAACACAAGCTATGTGTGTTAGCTTTGTAAAGTCATCTATGATCTTAAACAAGCTCATTGTGCATGGTATAACGAATTAGAAAAATTTTTATTATCTTATGGTTTTATCAATGCTAAGAGTGACACATTTTTATTTATTTATTAACTCCAATATCACTATTTATTTCTTGGTGTATGTCGATGATCTCATTGTAACTAGTAATGATACATGCTTCATTTACCAATTTCTTCATTCCTTGGCTGCTAAATTTTCCATTAAAGATCTTGGTGGCCTGTATTTTTTTTGGTATTGAAATTATTCCTACCCTATCTGGATTATTTATCTTACAGCAAAAATATATCCATGATCTTTTAGCCAAAAACCAACATGGCTAGTGCTTAAGAGTGTACTATGCCAATGCCTTCTTCTCAACCTCTACAACTTCTTGATGGCTCTGCGCCTACAAATGCTACATAGTTTCATCATGTTATTGGAGATCTTCAATACTTATCTCTCACTCAGCTAGATGTGTCCTTTAGTATAAATAAGTTGGCTCATTTCATGCATGCTTCCACTGACATGCATTGGTCTACTATTAAACATGTGCTCCATTATCTCAAGGTCACTTTGCATCATAGTCTCTTTCTTAAGCACGACCAACCACTTCACCTTACTACTTTTACCAATGCCGATTGAGTAGGAAATGGTGATGATTTCACATCTACTTCAGCTTACATAATCCACCTTGGTGGAAAAGTTATTTTTTGGTGTTCTCAAAAGCAAAATATAGTTTATAGATCTTTCATAGAGGCTGAGTATTGCTTTTTTGCCTTATGTGTTGCTGAAGTTCTTTGGATTAAAAACTTATTGCATGAGCTTCATGTTAAATGTCCTCTACCACAACTATTCTGTGACAACATTGGTATTGCAATACATTTTGTCAATCCAGTGTTTCACTCATGTATGCAATACATTGCACTTGAATATCATTTTGTTCACGATCATGTTGCTCGTGGCTCCCTCATCATTTCTCATATCCCTTCTAAGAATCAACTTGTTGATGCTCTTTCCAAGCTACTTTCTAGTATGGTGCTCTAGTGGTTGTGTTCCAAGCTTGGTATCTCCAATGGAAGCACCATCTTGTAGGGGCATGATAAAAGTGTTCCTTCTTTGGTACCACAAGACCCTCTAATAGAAACCAAATATTAATTAAACTTGGTTTACACCTCACACAAAAATAATTCAAAAGGAGTTACATAATATTAGCCTTGTAAATAGGAATCACTTTTCCTCCACTTGCATTTAAAATAGTTTAAAAGGTGCCTTGTAAATAGGAACAACCAATCCTTCTTATGCTATATATATATAGTACTCTCTACTTGCATTTAGATTAAATCAATTCATATTCTTTTAATCTATGTATTATCTTTAGAGAAGATGAGAGAAAATTAATTTGATAAAAATCAAGATATTTCAATTTTATATTTACAGAAATTTTTTAAATTAAAATAATATATTTTTTTTAAAATTATTTCATTTTTGAATAAATATGAGTATAAATCTAATAGCTTTCAGATTTATGCCTGAACCTGTTGGAATAAAATATGATAGCTACAAATTAAAGTTTTATTTAATATATATTTTTTGGGACATGGAAAGTGAGAGGCATGATCTATCACTTTCCCAATTTGCACCAATTAGATTAAAACATAGTAGGCATCGAGTAGGTAGCAAAAGCAAGCCAACTACAAAGTTGAAGGTGCAAGATGAATTTTTTTTAAACATGGTCATGTAGTGTGTGACCCATGACCTATGACCCATACCCAGTCATGGATCACCATGCCTATAAATCATGCCCATGAAACAAGCATATGGGTTGTGCATGACCCGACATGAGGCATGGTTGGTAGAGGCCTATCATGTTATTAGCCGTTCCATGGGCCAGCATTACCAGGTCCAAGCACGGTTTTGGACCATGTCATGGCGAGCTAGGAATAGCTATTTTAGGTGATGCCTCGTGTCAAAGAAATGATGCCTACCATGACATCTCTAAAAAAGGTAGTTGCTTTTTATTCAAGGAGTTGGATGTCCAAGAAATAATGACTTGTTTGACTAGAGCATGAGAAAATTTAGAGATAAAATGGCTAAATGACAAAAAGAGAGTAGATGAATTATCTAGGTATGTCTAGTCTTGCATAATTTGTCACTCCATTGAACACAAAATGAAGTCCACTAAGCTTCTAGAAGTACGTGAAATATTTGTTGACAAATTTAATGTTTGGTTGAGAGTTTTTTACTTGCCAAACAACTTCTTTTTATGTAAATACTTATACTATAAGTTGGATGAATCACCTGAATTTCTCTTGGAGAAATAATAAAGCACAATCTTGAAGTGAACAATCATCTCAAAAAATGTTTATGATGGAACAAGTGATTGCAAGTTGAGTAACAAAGTAGTAAGACCTTGTGAAATTTCACAAAAGTCCGACATATAGAAATTAAATAATTTTGACTTGAATATGGACAATAATACAAAAAAAAAAAAAATCTAACCTCATTAAATTTTATTATGTACAATAGAAAGAAAATATTCTTGTGAAATCACACCCAAAAGTTAAGAGTATTTATGAAGTTCATAGCTCGTGTGGGAGCACTATCACAATAGATAAATTTACAACAACCATCATCTTGAGAAGTGTGAGGCGATGTAAATAACTGAGGAAAAAAATCCAGCTGAAATAAAAAAAATGACATTCTAGCCTTGAAGAATTATGTTGAATCGATGAAGAAGGATAAATATCATAATTTACTAAATTTTATAGACTTGTAGCAAACATCTAAAAAAGATGAAATTAGTTTCTACACCCTCGCAAAAGATCTCAATGAAAGATAAAAAGAATTAATATCCCAAACATCTTTGAAGTACTATGACGAATGTAGTTAAATATCTCATTTCCATATATTATTATGTAAATTTCAGCGTATGAAAAGCTTATTAAAATTTTGTCTGCTATGATTTGGGGACTTAAATATGAATTAAATGATATTTTAAACTGAAAATACAAGTGTCTTAATTGAGTGCAAAACTTCTATAATGGATAATATAAGGAGAACTAATACCTATTAGATTTTGGTGTAAATATTACTTTCCTTCAAGATATAGTGTAGAAGAAACTAGGGCAGGGAGAACAAAAATCTATATGTAGAACTTTATCCTTATGTGACCATTAGAAAAAAATCCAAAAGATAGTAATAAAAGATTTGCTGGTAAAAATTAAAAATTTTTGTTATCAAGTAAAGGTTCACTTTTTTGAAATTCTTTGTGTAGGGTAACTATGAGGAAGAAATATATATGAAGATTAGACAAATTACATTGATGTTGGGAAATTGATATAGTGACATCAAATGATCAAAAAGTAAATGTATTATGGATTCCACAAGCACCTATGTAAAATGCATGGTGAAGCCTTTGAGATGGGATTAAAAAAAAACTTATTCCAAGTTTGATGAGCCTATATCATAAACCCATCTCATTTTTGGTTGTTTTCTATTATTTCCTTTTCAAAAAAAAAAATAAGGAAGAATGAGTTAAAAGGAATTTTGTTAAACATTTTGATTGGGTTATATATATTTCTTTTGCATTATTATTGTGGCCACTAATTTAGAAGAATTAAGAGTTGTTATGAGCGATAGTAACAAATTATCTAAACTTCATAAAATTATATGAAAGGGGCTGCCCTTTCAAAAAATCATTAAAACATCTAAACATTTAGAAAACTCTATTAAATTTTCAATGCTCATATTTTCACCCCTAGATGGGGACAAATGGGTTGTGCCAACCCAACACGCATATGAAAAAAGATACTTGGCATGGCTCGAATGGCCCATAGGTATCCTAGTCATGTTGGGTCAAGCCATGTCGGGTTGGGCTATATGTAGGTTGGCTTAGCACTATTTGAACCAAAGCTATTCCGGGTTTGGAACATGTGGCCCTATATCATTATATGTAACAAGTATATATACAATAAATATATGCAGTATGTATATATAATATGTATATATATTCAATATATATATATATATATATATAAGAGTATAGTTAAAACAAAACGAAATTAGGTAACTTTAATAAAATAATTTCAATAACATTTTTTTTGTAATTTAAAATTTTGGATGTGCATTATTAAGTGAAACACAATAATATGAAAGAGAAAATGTGAAATACAATAAAAATCTTTGAATATGGAATAAACAAAATTTCAAAAAAAAAATCATGCTCATCAACCAATCCTCCTTGATCATGATCAGTATTTGTCTGGTTCTAATTTTTGCATTTCAAAGTTGGGGTTTCATCATAGAATTTATCTTCTAGTTTTAACACTTAAAGAGTGATCCATGTATTTTTCTCAATTTTTTAATAATGTCAAAGCTTCTATCATATTTTGTTTTAGATTTTTTCTCATTTTTGAAATGACACTAACAACTATATAAAAAGTAGACTTTGATGGTATAATAGACACAAAAAAGGTCAATAAATCATATGATATTTTAGATAGAATGAAAAAAATTGATTTGTATGATTTTTACCAACTAATTATATTAAAAAATTTTACATCAGTGTGACACAAAATACAATAATATATGATATTTAAATATTTTAATAGCTATCACCTATTTGACGAACAACCTTGTAATTTACTTTTTTTGTACTTAAATGAAAAATTAATCATCACTACATATGAAATCATTCTCTGTACTCAGAAGTTCACTACAATTATCTTATGAATTTTTGTAATTAATTATATATTTTTCTCTCAAGTTCTTATGGCCAATTCATGCAAGTATATATGAATTTTATACTATATTTGACTATTTTGACATTAACGCTAGGATCCATGCATGCAAATCCTTAATAAATTAACAGGAATAGTTATCTAGTATTTTAAATATTTTATTTTTATCACAATAGTTATATCATTAAAATTTGATTTTTTTTAATGTATTATTTAAGCACACTTCTAATATAGCATATGAATTGAAGTGGAATGCAAAATGTGACAGTGTACATAGATGAATATAAGTTCATCATATAAAAAAAACTTTAAAAATTTTAGAAATACAATTTTTATGTCCCAATCATATTCATTTATTATGATTTTATTAGTTTTACTATTCATAAAATTGAATATAATATGATGGTAACCAACACATAAATTCAATATTATATATGATGAATACTAATGATGTTTTACATCGATTTGGATTTTTTTTTCTAATTTTAAGCATACTATCATGCATAAACTATTAAATTTTTATTGTTTGCTAGGTATTTTAATATATTTTGATGAATTTCATATATATTATAATGAGTGAGAAATTAATTTTAAATTATCTTGCAGTATTAAATTTATAATATGATACATACTACTAATATGAAAAATAACTGCTAGTAGACCATCTCTCAACGTTCTTATGAATAAACTAATTGTGATACCATTATTTGAAGCATTATCAAACGTGCAACTATATATTTTGTTTTATATTTCATATTCATTAAAGATTCTTATCAAATTAATGATTGCACGTAGCTTGTAGGTTGCCAAAACGGAGTGAGCAGGCTAAGATTGAAGGGTGCTTCTTCTTTGTTTAGGTTTGTTTTTTTGCGGCCCTTTTTTCAAATTCATTGATTACTAGGATTAATTGACATGGAAGCCTATCCAATTTCTCACTATAGAAAGTGGCAATAGAATCTTTATTGAGCCTAGCCTACTATAGAATGGGGAAAGGTCACCAAAGAAACAACATGATAGATTTGGCATCAAAAGTTCATCAGAGGAGAGGTGCAGCATTTATGCTAGCACCCACATGCACAATCTTTGTGCCTATAGTTTGATGAGAAGAGAGCAAGAGGGATAAGTCCCAATTGATTGATCCCTTAGGTCAGCCCAACCATCTTGTGTGAAGATCCCTTGCATTGTAGTGGAAGTGAAGCTTTTCATTTAGTACCTTGCCTTGAACAAGCCAATCTACTAAATGAAGGTTTTTATTTAACTTCCTATTATGGTTCTATTCCCATGCCCAAGATCACAACAAGTTGCAGTCGAGGTACACAGTACTAGTGTTTATGGTCAATTCCTAGTCCACTTCCTAACTCTTTAACCCTAATAAGGTGATGAAATATATGGATATAAAGTTGAGTAAGAAGGTGATCAACTCCTTGTTGTAGAGTATGCCAAACAATCATAGCCATCAATCAATTTTTAGACTAATAAACCCAATAACTATAAGTAGAGAATAGGGTCAATGCGATTAAGAAAGGTCATGAATCCATTCTTTACAGTGATAGAAATCTCTATCTATTCTCATGCAAGCCCATAAATGAGAGCATAGGGTCATCTTGTCTTCTATTGGTACTCTCGTTGATAGAGTTCATGCATAAGAGTTATGTCATCTATGGTCAATAGAGCAGGGGCGACCAAGTAAGCTCTATAAGAGAAGTGGGTTGGTTGAATACATATTAATAGGTCTATTTCCTTACCCTATTGGAGTATCTAAAGCCACTAGGCGAACTATTGGAGTATATAAGGGCATTAGTCCCATTGGTTGAATGGATCAACTTTGGGGTCTTTCCTCATCCCTACAACTCTGGCACAATCTTCATGCCCAATCTCTGACACCTAACCAACCAACTGACAAAGAAAATGGACTCGCAAAAACTCAGACTTCTATTGGGAAATCATAATCTGCAACCAACTTTATAGCCTTGGCACTTGGCACATTGAAATTATTAAAAGATGAACCTAAGACAAACAACTAGTACAAGCTTTTGAAATAGATCAAGCTAATCACTTCTCTTGGATGAAAAAAGAAGTTGATCAGATTGCATATCCTATCCTATGACCAAGTAGAAAAAGTAGAGCTGATTGAAAAACTTACTTGATGAGATCATGACCTTTGCTTTTAAAGGTTCTATCTAGAAAAGGGTCTTCCTTCAGAGGAACTGCAATTGGCATAGCTTATTACTTTTTGTTTGCACCCATGGAGTAGTATTACGAGTTCACTATACTTTCTTATAGGGAGACCATCTTTTTGGGACTACTCCTCTTTCATTCTAAGGTCTAACGAAGAGTCTATTCTCATTCAAAAGAGTAGGATTAGGATCACCAAAAAAAAAGGGAAAGATGAAGTACAACACATAAATGGCTAAAAAAAGAAAGGGATTGATTCTACTATTTATACCGAGATCGTTAGGCTTATCAAGCCTAGGTCTATTCATAGCCACCACTTCCATAACATAAAATCTGAGGAGCAAGACAAAGTAGATGGGGATACTCACTTGACTCTTAATTCAAGGATATGAAAGACCAAATAAAAGTTTCATCGACAATTGCTTAACCCATGCTTATAATCCTTTATGATAGAGATGAGACTCACATGCACCCACAGCTTGTTCTAAGGTGAAAGAGTTTTCTAGTCCCACCCGCCTAAGTCCAAATGGTAGAAGGAATCAATGGATGGAATAGCAAAAAATCTATCTTCAATAGAAATTTCTAAGCTTGGTTCATGAGTTTTCATTTGCAGGATTTCCTTCCTCTCAAAAGGTTAACTAGCTTGACTTCTTGTCTAGTCATCTTTGAATCCTAGTTCCCATTTCTTTCATGTATAAGTGAAGTTGAGCTGAGTTGGATAAAAAATCTAGTTCTTACTATTGTTAAGCAATATTCATCGCAATGGGAAGAACTTGATAATTTCCTTTGCTAGTGCTTTAGGTTCACTGAAGTAGTTCGTAAGCCTTTAGTTCTTTCCCTTCCATTGGTTACCAACTTATGACTTATAGGTCACTACTACCCTTTCTGGAGGAAAATCTCCTTTTTTTTTATAGGAATTAGGCTTTGATCTGATCGTAGAAATACAAGGGCATAGGCAATGACTTCTTTTGGGTAAATTGATCTTCCATAATAACCTTTATCTTGTTCTTATGATTGCTAATTCTACCTGCTCGAGAAAGGTTTCCCAATCTTCAATCTTCTAAGATTTTCCATTAGCTAGCCCACTAAAAGCTATTCCTCCACCACCAGTGACAACTATGGCTTCACCCATAATCGAGTTCTCTATCTCACATAGCATAAAAGAGAATCAGGTCTCTTGAGTTAACTGTTGAAGAGGAATTAGAAATGGAACCTTTGGCAAGATCATTCCCCACAACTATTTGATAGTTTACTTCAGTTACAATACTATTTCCCCTTCTGATCTAGGACTAACTTTGCTTGCTTTTCTCATTCCTTAAGAAAGTCCTTGATAGATGACTATTTTAATTTGAATATGCTTTCTTTCATGATATGAAGGGAGCAACGAATATCATTGATACTACTTTAGCTCTTTTTTTACCTTAGTTGTAATACGAAGATCAAGTTTTCTTGACACTCACTATCTGCTATAGCTTTCTACTCTCTAAATAGTGCATGGGAAGGATAAAGATAAATAAAAATTAATCCTACTTTATAAATTTGAATATTACATATTATTCCATACAATTATTCATAAAATACGAATAATCACATGAAATCAAAACAAAATTCATGTTAAAATTGAATATTTATATTTTTATAAAATTAAAATTGAAAAAATATCGAAAAATTAAATATTTATAAAATTAATAAATATTTATATTTTTAAAATTGAAAAATGATTCGATATTTATATATTTTTTTCATTATAAAATTAATAAAAAATATTGTACCTAGTGCACAAATTTCCCAATTAGCATTTGGTCTCGGAGAGGTTAATATCACGATAATCTTATCCACAAAAATTAAATAGGTTGTGCATAATAAATTTTAAAACTAAAACTTATTGCCCTTGTGGTTGAAGACATTAATATCACACATGGAAACTTCATTATAAAAGCAATAAATTATAAAAATCATATTTATTATATTAACTAAATATTATAAAAATTTAAAAATTTGAAAATATATATATCGTATTTTGTATTACAATTTTGTATTTTAATAAATATATAAATACATGGTGAAAACATATAGAAATCAAGTAATAATAAAGTTTTATCATTAAATCATAAAATAAGACAGTTTTAAACCAAAATTTGTTTCATGTAAAGCTTTTAAAATTAACTTAATCGTTTAACTTGTTAATAATATGCACAAAAAATATAATTTCCAATAAAGTTCTTTTGGATGTCAAACAACATATTTTGAAAAATTATATTTAAATACAAATAACAATTATAATAGATACAAAAATTAACATAAAAAGTCATACTAAATATAATTTTTCATCAATTAATAAAATAATTAACTTAATATAAACATATCAAATTTATTAATATAATAGCATTGTAGTTATGTGATTCTCACATCATTTTTAATAATAAATTTTCTATTCATTGTTGATTATTATTTGGTATATCAAATACCAAATAATACTAGTTATTATGATGATTATGCATGATGTGTTTGCATTGAAAAATACTTTACATTATAGTATTTCACTAAATTATAGTTTTGATAGATTATGATGAATATTAGTGAAATTATGTGGTTTGTATGCGGAATATGAGATTTGGTGGATTTGTTGAGTGGGAGGGGAGCAAAAAGTCATATAAAGTCATAGAATTCCATGTGTTATGAGTTTGTTACATCTCATTAAGCTTTTAGAATAGTTTCAACATTCATACTTGGTTAAAACTCTATATAACTAGTTATGTCATTCTTTGTATGTCATAATATTATTACCTCATTGACATAATCATTTTATTATACAACACATTTTTATCTGCTACAAAAATTTCATGGAGTCGTAGTCGAACGGGCTCATAATATTTTTTACAACTATGATATTAAGTTTATGTCACAGTAGTTATGTACCCTATTGGTTCTATAAGCCACAACATCCTCCATTATCATGACTTACTCATTACAGAGTCGGCCACTAAGATTAAAGAAAAAGTTGTGACACTTTTCTAGTGTCATGACTTTTAGCTACAAATAATGTTAGAGAGTATATACTCGATCAACAACCATTTTTTAGGCCACAACTTATTGTTCTTAAAAAATGACCAAAGCCACAACTCATTCCCAGAACCATAACTTTGAGTTATATAGATTAAATGCATAAGTTGTAATCATTCCCAATATCACAACTTTATGTTACAAAGATGAAATGTATAAGTCATGGTCATTCCCAATGTCACAATAATCTAAAGCAAGAAAGAGATCAAAGTTAAGACTTATTCACATTGTTGTGACTTTGCCTTATAGAAATAAAAATCCAAAGTCACAACATTCCTCAATGTCACAATTTTTCACTTAAAAATCACACTCATTCATTCAAGTATAAAAGCACAAAATGAAAGGGGAAAGACAAAAACAAGGGCATGAAAAAATGACCAAAAGTTATGGTTTATGCACCACAAATTTGCCTAAACCTATGTGGTATAATGAGAACAGATGTGATGCAAGGAACAAACATAAACCCTAAGTGGCAGAGAGGGTGTGAATTTCGATTCCCACCTAAAAAAAATCTGAGATGTACAAATGAGAATTATAAGTTAAACGTTTGGTTCCTAGTCAATCTTGATGGTTGTCATTAGGAACCTAGAATTCTATGAGATACATTTTGAATTATCTTGTATGAATTTCTCCTTAATGTCATACTAAATTGATGTATAGGGTTGGTATATTTTATTCTGTATGATTGATGCATACTTAATAGATTTTTATATTTGGATTGTGTTGTGATTTAGTTATTGATGGATGTGGTATTTTATGTTGTACTAAAATTAGGGGTTTATTATTAGTATCTTTGTGGATATTATCATGGTGGATGACAACTAAGTCATAATGTATACTCACACATAATAGTAGGAAGTGAAAGTACTTCTGGTCATGATGTGTGAGACAACCCTATAAGTTAAAACTAAGTATTGAGTTAAGTTTAATCATGTGAGTATGATACTTTTTATTATCTAAAAGCACAAATACTTTTATAAGCCAATTCATTGTGCATTAATAGATGAACTAACATTCAATTGATTTGTGAGTTTTTATAGAATGTTATTCTAAGAATTTCATTATTAGTATGTGAGTCACAAGTTATCATGGTCCATGGTGACAATAAGCGACTAAACATGCATAATAGAGGTGACTTGTAAGATGGTGATAATCTTGTAAGTTACTTTCTATTATATGACTTCCAGCAAAGAGATTTGAGGGAAAGCATGAATTAATTATATGAGTATGATACTTATGAAACTAAAAGTAAAAATGATTTTAATACCTTATTAGTTCACATATTTATTACATAAGATATCATACAATAAGAATATATATATGAAGTAACTAACATAGGTATTTGATAAGTTTCCTAAAATGTATGAATTTGTGAATGATTCTCGACCATGAATGATTTTTCATTTCAGTGGTAAAGTGTCAAGAAGACATCTATGAGGGGATCAATATTGGGGAGGGTCTATTAATTGATAACAACCTTGTATGCTATTAGGGTACTAGAATATTTTCACAATAGTCGTATATTTATTCAATAACCAAACACAATAATAATCAGGCAATTTAGATAGTCCATAATGTTAATAAAATAATTTAACCATATAATCTAAGAGTCTTACCAAAAATATCATTTTATGCTTTCAATTAGAATAGTAGTTACTCATTGTTTGTTTATCAAACTATTTATACAATCACTGTGAGATTGATATCTCAATAAATGTATACTTTACTACTTTTATGATTCATATAGTTACAAGGTTGGTTGTATGAGAGACCCTCATAGCTACAAATTAATTAGTATGGTTAGTTAACTTTAGTTGGTATAAATATTATTGAAAAAGTATAGTTTTGTTTTTAGTTGTGTGGGTAACATTATCTTTTTTTTGTACTTAACATTGTATTGCTTGTCTTATATTACTTTTTTTGTATATCTGGTTTAATATTTTTTTTAATTTTTTATATACAACATATTTATGAGTAGAAACTCTAGGACTAGGCTAATACTTCTAGACCTATAGATTGAAAGAATCAAAAGAATAATCTTGAGATAGATAGCTAAAAAGTGCATATGAAAAGAAATAGTAGCAATAGAGAGCTCAAAAAGGTGATAGGCAAGGTACCTAATAGTCCAACCACCAACATATCTTGGTAGACTATTGGAAGCCTACTATGATAGGCAACTACTATGAGACTCAGATACAATCAATTGAAGCTTATTATTTTGAGTCAAAGTTGAATCTGATAGTGATGGTTCAACAATATCAATAAAGTAATAGGATATTAAGTGATTCAAACAAGCATGTTGCAATATTTTTGTATTTATGCAGCATAATTAAAATGAATGAATCTAGTTTGGATACTATTAGATTGCATTTATTTTCATTTTCTTTGAGAGATAAGGCACAAAGTTAGTTTCTGGGCGTCTCTCAAAGCTCAATTGAGAGTTATGATAAACTTATTCAAGTTTTCCTCCCAAAGTTTTTAATGTCTCAATCACCTCATAGTTATGGATAAAGCAATTTTATCAAGAGGAGCTAAAGACTTTTTATTATGTTTGGGATCATTTTAAGGAATTGTTAAGGAGATACCCTCAATATAAGTTTTAGCTTTGATTTCAAGGTCGAACATTCTACAACATGCTGAATTAAATGTGTGTTGTACCATTGATACACCATCCGGTGGGTCAGTTATGAATAAGTTACATGAGAAAACATATTATTTATTTGAGGAGTTTGTGAAAAATAACTACCAAATTCAAAATGATTATACCTTTGAAAGAAAAAAAGTCATAATATTGGAGATGAACATAATTATTATGATGGAGACAAAGATGGAAGTATTTCTAAAAAATATGGAAGCTCAAGAGGAGAAGCAAAATGGAATGAGTAAAATCACTATTTTACAACCACAAAAAAAGGTGAATTTCAACCCCATTTATCAAGTGAAAGAGAACAATAGTTTGTATAGTATAGAATATGTGTTCCGACCCAATTCTAATATCCCCACACACTATCATCCAAATATAAAAAATCACAAAATATTTTATATGGAAGCAATGGAAATAGCTATCTGAATGTGGGACAAGTTCAGTAGAATTTTTGGAACAATTTCATGGGATACAATATTCAAGGAATATTGAGCTTGCATTACCAATATTAAAAGGTGAAGAAAAGTTTTTCATCAATGAAAAATTAATAGAATTCCTAACTAAGATGAAAATATGAAATGATCTTCAAGAGTATGAGGAGGTTTGAGATAATGTTGGAATGCATGAATCCAACAATGAAGAGTATAGAGGGTCAAATTAGATAAATAGCACTACCAATTAAGGGAATGAGTGTCAATGAACTATCAAGTGATACTAAGATGAACCCAAAAAAATATCTTTTAATTATACTTAGAAGCAACAAAGAGCCTAGAGGGGCAACAAATGGAGGAAGCTGAAATATAGAGTGCTAGAACTAATAGTACCATAACTTTTCCAAAAGTCATGGCTTCCACCATGACATTTTCAAAAGCCACTACTCCAAATGACATGATATATTCTAAATCTATGGTGCCTGATGAACAAAATATATAGCCCAACACTTGGTGTAAAGTGAATGAAGATTACCCAAAGTATAGGAAAGATGAATCTAATAGACTACAATGCTAAAGGTAAATTTCTTCTAAACCTTCTTTTTCCATAATATTTTAGTAAGGGAAAATTAGATGAACAGTTTGAATAGTTTCTTAATATTTTGGCAAGTTGAAAGTAAACATCCTATTTTCTGAAGCATTGTCTCAAATACTAAACTATGTGAAAATCTTGAAAGATATTATGAGTAGTAAGAGAAAGTTTACGATATATGTAACTATAAATATGATAATAAAATATATTACAATTATTCAATAAAAATACCTGAGAACTTTGAATGATCTAAGAAGTTTTATGATACAATATATAATTGGGGAGCACATATTTTTAGAAGTACTATGCAATTTTGGATCGAGCATCAACTTGATGTGTTTTTCATTTGAGCAAAGATTTGAATCTTGAGAAGATTACTCCAACCACTCTTTCACTATGATTGGTTGATCGATCAACCAAGTGCTTAATGTGTATTATTGAATATGTATTGGTTAAGGTTGATGTCTTTATTTTTCATATAGATTTTATGGTGTTGCATATGGAAAAAGACTAACATTCTCCATCGATTTTGGGATAGCTATTTTTAGCCATTAGACAAGCCCTCATTGATGTCAAGAATGAAGAGATCATGCTTCACATATAAAAAAGATGGACTTTAAGTGCAAAGATTTTATAGAATATTATTGGCATGATGAATATGAGGAAGGTGATGTAGGACTTAGGAGAGAAAATATGGAGAGCTATAAAAGAAGCTAAGACTAGGGAGAAAGACTACAACAAAGTTACAACCTTCTTCAAAGTTGCAACTTCATAATGCTCTAAAGAAGCATACTCATGAGAAGTAAAATAAGAAAAGTAAAATGCATAATTTTTTTTCACTAATGCATGTATAAAATGATTTAGAAGATTGGGATAATATACTGTTGTGAAAATGGATCTAGAATCCCAATTAGATGCTAATGAAATAATAGAAAAATCTACATAACTTTAATAATAATTATAAAAGATTTGAAGTAAGTAAAATAAGAAATAGAGGCAGCCAAGAAAGTTGCAACTTTGATTAACGCAATGACTTTGGAGATATAGAAGCTAAAGAGAGAAGCCGTGCCAAACACTAGTCCACGAATTTAGAGATTAAGATAAAAAATCCAAAATACAACCCAACAAAAAGCTATGGTGATCCATAAAGTCATGGCATCTAGGTTAGATGAAGCCATTGTGATACAAAAAGTTGTATAATTCTTGGAAATTGAAAGACAAGAAGGAAGCCTTGTAAAAGAAAGTATAGAATATGATTCAATTCTAAAAGAAAGTTTACGAAGAAAAATAGAAATGTGAGATTATATAATGAAGCTAGACTAGACAACTAAGATCACTAAAGAAATAAAAATACATTAATGGTCTAGCTATGGACATTAAATGTAGCATTGCTTGGGAGGCAACCTAAGAATAATTTTTTGCATGGTGTATGAAAAAACATGCTAAATAACATCAATCATTTTACACAATTTTTACCCCTAGAAATTTAGTCATATAACTCATTTACGTATCCCTTAAAAGATACCCCTGCCATCTAGACACACTATAACATGCAAACCTATTCATAGCCAAAACTTATATGTGATAGAAGTAAAGCCAATATTTTTTATATAGGAGAGTAATTACTTGGGGATGAATAATTGTTTTAGTATTTGAGTTTATCTAGTATATCAAATACCAAATAATACTTATTATTTTGGTGATTATATATAATATGTTTACATAAAAAAGATTTTAAATATAACTATTTTACTAAATTATACCTTTGACAGATTATGATAAATATTAGTAAAATTAGGTGGTTTTGTATGAAATATGAGACTTGATGTATTAGATGAGTAGGAGGAGAGCAAAAAGTCATGTAATTTCATAGTATTCCCTGTTATATGACTTTGTTACACCTCATTAAGCTTATAAGATAGTCATGTAATAGTCATAACAATCTTAATACATCATGATTCTACTACCTCATTGATACAATTATTTTATTATATAATACATTATTTTTGATTGTGAACTTTCTTAGAGTTGAAGCTATAATAACTCATAATATTTGTATGGATATGATATTAAGTTTATGCCACAACAACCAAGTACTCAACTAGTGCTAAAAGTTGTGGTACCTTCAAGCACATTGACTTTCTCATTATAGAGCCACCAACATTGAGACAAAAGTCATTTTACTTCTTTACCACTACTACTTTTAGCTATAAAGAGTTTCATATAGCATTTACTCAAGTCATGATCAATTCTAGTATTGCAACTATTTACTCTTGAAAATAACTAAAGCCATGACTCATTCTTAGTTCCACAACTTTGGGTTATAGAGATGAAATGTACAATCCATCACTATTCCTAAAATCATGACTTTATTTTACATAAATGAAATAAATAAGCTACAGCCATTCCCAGCACCCTGATATTCTAAAACAAGAAAGAGACTTAAGTCATGACTCTTTCATAGCACCACAACTATGTATTACAAAAATGAAGAGGCAAAATCATGATATTTCCAGAGTCATGACTCCCTGCTTAAAAAATCATACCTAACTATTTGAGTATAAAAGTAAAAAAATAAGGGAGAAAATCCAATGGCATGAGAAAAAAGACCAAAAGCTATGGTATGGGGAGAACAAATTATGGGTTTAGGGAAAGAATTTTGACTTCCACTTAGAGGCCAATATGAGGCACATGAACTAAAATTATGGGTTTAGGGTTTGATTCCTAAATAATCTTGAAGGTTGTCATTTGGACCCCAAAATTCCTTGGGATGTGCTTAAAATTATCTCATATGAATTCATCCCTAATTTTAGGTTAAATTAATATTTAGGGTTGGTGTATTTTATTTCTTATGATAGTTGTATAATTAATAAATTTTTATGTTTTGATTTTATTGTGATTTAATTATTAATAGATGTAATATTTATATAGAATTGAAATTAGTATTTTACTATTAGAATATTTGTGGATATTATCATGGTGGATTTGTGATAGGCAAGCCATGAAGTATACTCATGCATAATAGTAGGAAGTAAATGACTATCCTTCTAATCATGATGTACAAGACAAACCTATATGTCAGATCATAATATTGAGGTAAATTTAATCATGCTAGTATGACACTTATAAAACCAAAAGTATGAATATTTTTATAAGTCAATATATTGTCCATATTTTAGATGAACTGACCCTCAATTGATTTAGAAAATTTTATAGAATATTATCCTAAGAGTTTCACCTTTAGTATGTGAGGCATATGTTATCATAGTTGATGGTAACAAATAAGTACTAGACATGTGCAAATGAAGGTGATTCATAAAGTGGTGATAGTGCGATGAGTTACTTTCTATCATATAATTCTTATAGATGAGATTAAAAGGAAAGGAAATATTAATTATGTGAGTATGATACTTATGAATCCAAAGGTATAAATACTTTTAATACCATATCAGTTCACATCTTTATGAAATATAAAGTCGGGGAATGAGATTGCATATATGAAGTAGCCATCAAAGGAAATTGATGAGTTATCTAAAAGGTATGAACTTAAAAATAACTTTCGAGCATCTATGTTTTGACTCATTTTTATCCTTGTAAGCCAATAGGGCACTAAAAAATTTTTATGTTAATCGAACCTTCATTTTGTAACCAAGCACAAAAACAACCAGATAATTTAGATTGGCTATCATACATAATAAAATGGTTCAACCTTAGAATCAAAAACACTTATCAAAAACTCAAATTTACCCTTTCAATTAGAGCAATATTTGACTCATTTTTGATTGATCAAACTACACAAACAATCTTAATAGGATCGATATATGGTTGGAGGTCTACTTTACTACTTGTACAACTCATATGCATGTGTGATTAGTTGGATGAGAGACCCTCACCCAACGAGTTTTTAGGACATTACTTAATCCTAAAATTTATGTATCATAACAAAGTTGCAATAATTATCATCATATAAGATTAGTTGAGCAATATTAATATCATTTTAAACTCAACTTCCTCAACATCTACATTAAGAAAATATTATTTTCTCAATGGTTGATTTTTTTCTCAACTTTTCATAGTTGACACTTCTATGAATTGCTAACATAAAAGACTTGTCTAACTTAAATATAATGTCATGGACATGGTATTGAGAATATGACTCATAAACTATTTTTTAATATTTTATTTTTTTGAATCAGTACCAAACCATATATATTAAACAATAATTCTTACATTCATGCTCATATTTGCATTTGATTCTTGGAAACCTTCAAAAAAGAAAGTTATTGTTTTATTTTCTACACAAGCCTATGCTCATGAACATTTTGATTGAGATTTATCTTGTCATACTTTTTTCAAAGTGTGCAATGGTCTTCCAAAATAATATATCTACTAATTGTGTGACAATCCACCTAGTATGGCATATTGAAGGAAAAAATTCAATTGGTGACTTGTAATTTTAAAGACTTATGATCAAAATTCATGATCTTATTTTCATTATATAGCTTTAATTCCATACTATGATACTTGAAAATCTTTGTTATTTAGTGTTCAAAGACAAATTTGAAAAATATAAAAAGAACGAAATTTTTGTAACTTTTTTTAATTGAAAATATATCTACTAGTAGTATTGATTTGCAATAAAATATGTCAATCAAGAGATTCCAAACTCAAAATTTAATTATCTATTACAATTATATTTCTCATAGAATTTGTATCAAATTCATTGTGATATTTGATATTCTTTAAGAACATATAAAATTTTTTTATTTTCTTTAACACTCATTATATGAGTTACTTGAGATTTAACCCATATATTTATCAATGATGTATCATAAAAAAATTATATGATTAATTTCATTTTATATTTTAATATATAAGAGTCATTTTCATTATTATTTTATAATTTAATTTTATAATTAATTCCTTCAATAGTTGGCTTTGCATATGGTGATCAGGTATGTGGCTATATAGTAAAAACTTAAAGCTAAATGTTGTACTATTCTAAATTTTCACCAGTAATTTGTTATTGGTAGAATAATAATAAATTAGTATTGAACAAATTTGATGATTATATTTTACTGATTATGAATATGTGGTATTAATTTAGATCATTAGTAAATATTATAAAATAGTATACTAGAATGACTTGTAATGAGAAAACAAAATATATTAAATATCATAATTAATTCTTATTATAGTGATGCCTTTAGTCTTCAAATAAGTTGCTTAAATCACTATTTGATGAACCTTATATTTTAACATAGTCCAATAATAGCAGTAATAGGGGATAATATAGACTATGATTTGAAATAAAATAAATCATGCATAAACTACGAGTGAATAAAAAAATGTTTTTTTTGAAGATAGATTTCTCTTTACCCCTCAATAAGTGAGTCTAAACTCTAACTAATATATAGTTGTGTTAAAATATATTAATTTGGGTTATTTATGTCTTTTATTTTATTAGTCTACTTTTACATTGAGAATTATGATTGGAATATATAAGAATGACTTAATCATGCCTCATGGTTAATCAAGATATCACATAAAAATGATTGTAATGATGACTAAGGGTAAGATAATGTTGGACATTCACATAACATGGATGGTCATGATATCTTGTCAAATATCACTTATGATTTGTCAAATTAAAAAAATTTTAGGCTCACAAGTCACAACCAATGTTATGTGAACCTATAGGGCCACTCACTCAAAACCAATTGAAAACCAAGTATTAATTTTAAAATATTTAGATTTATTTAAACTCAAGAATACTCTGGTATCAAAATATAATTTAACACTAAATAAAATATGATTTGTTCTAGTAGAACCATAACATGATTTATTTTAATATAATATATTTTTAATAAATGAAGGGTTTTTAAACAAAAATATAAGACAAATCATATTTAGCAAAAGGCGCACACATCACTAGATCTAGCTCTATTACCAAATGAAATGCGACCCAACACAACAATGGATCTAGCTTTGATACCAAATGAAACAACCTCATAACACACTGGCTCTGGCTTTGATATCAAATATAAAATATAAGATAATCTCAAATGCAATACAAAATAATCCTAACAACTCTTTGATACTGGATGTAACACCCTAACTTCCCTTCTAATATAGAATGTTAGGAAATCTAAAACTATGAGAATCCTCAACACCTTTTGCTACCCTCATGTGATCTCAAACCAAGAGACATATGATTAGCCATGAATTTAAGAACTCTCATTGAACAAACAAACTATGCACATGAGAGAGAGAGAGATATAAAGAGTGAGTGAGTGACACTACCATAAGTGCAAGAGAAAATAATAAAAAGAAATTTATTTTTTGATTTCTAGTTCATTTGATTGTTACATTCAATTCACACTATATTTTTATATTCATTTATAATGCTTACATAATAAACAAAAAAAAAACTTTTAAAACATAAGACCTGAGTCGTGACATCAAGTTTCTATTTTGTAACAACATTTATGTCCTAACACCATAGGATAAAGTTGTGACTTTAATCTTTAAGTCCATAACTAGAAATAACATGAAATAGTTGCGACTACAATTATGTTGGGGTACCACAGAACATAATCATGACATCAAAATACAAGTCACAACCCTATGATTCCATGTTACGACTCCTAAGCACATATTATAACTTAAAATATCTCATGACTTCATAATATAGGTCATGTCTTCAAAGCATAGTCTTCTAGTCACAATGATACAAAATAGGTTGCAACTTAGTTCTGTAATGACTCTACAATCTAGGTCACAACCCTGAATACTAGTTTTAACTTGTGAAGATTGAGTCAATTATAATTTTCTTCTACCTAGTGAATATTTCCTCATCATTCTAGTCTCAACTCTACACTACTAAATTTTTTTTTTGCACCCAATTCCTTTCAATCTCTTTTGATTTGGAGCCAACTTTACAAGGATCTCATATATTGTACAACTCATCTTTTTTAGCTTGATCCCATTATATTGGATCCTCATAGGCTATCGCCTCTATCGTAGGATTTGGCTCCTCTTTTAAAAATTTGAAGTGCAAGATTCCTATCTTTTAGGTAGGTTTCTAAATCATATAGATCTCCTCAATTTAGAAGTTATCATGACTACATCAACCTCAATGGAGTCCTCAAACATCATCTAATCCATCTCTTCTTTAAAAGATTCTATGCCACTAGTGGAATGATATCACGATTCCATTTGTACTATCATGATAAGGATAAGTCACAATTCTTTATCTCCATGTCGTGACTATGTTGCTTCAAAACTATTCTGACTCATTGGAATCTTGTCACTCTTATACTCTTTCAACACTACATCTCAACAAAAGATTAATGTTCTTGTTTATGAGTTCCAAAGATTGTAGCCTTTGATATCTTCCTTGTATCCAAGTAAATTATATATTACTAAATTTGAAATCTAGTTTGTTCCTCATTTTCTTTATCACATATTGGTAAATATCCCACACAAATACCCAAAGATGAACTACTCTAAGATTCCTCCCAAACAACACCTCAAGGGTGGTTTATCCTTCACTACTGATGTGGAAGTGTGATTCTTCAAGTAGCATGCTATGGTGACTACTTATACCCAAAATTATGACTTCAAGCATGCCTAGTTTTTCATGCACCATGTTTTTTCAGCTTTTCTGCCACCCTATTATACTATGCCATCATCCATATTATGTTCTACCTAGAAATGTCCTACTCAACAAATAATCAATTAACAAAAAAGTACATCATACAGATACTTAATCCTGCAGATACTAACCATAATCCTGCAGATATTTAAGAGATATAAAAATTAACTTTTTTTGCCATAGCCAGTTTATAGTATTGTGGTCACAACCAATAAACATGACCTTCTTAGTATCATGACTACTTTTCAGCATCATGACCATATAAATCTCAAGAAAGATCATTTTCCTATAACATGACCTCTAATAGCACCATAGCTATATAACAAAATGAGAAACAATCTCAACTTTGTGGTCACTACACAACACCTAGGTCCTATATGAACTAAAATATACAAGGGTATGAAGTCATGACCATTTCATAATATTGCAACTTTGTGTTATAGAAAGATTAAGCCAAAGTCATCATCATTGCCAGCATTGTGACCTTACATTATAGAAAGATCAAGATACATAATAGATTTGTGGCTATTTTCTAGATTCATGACCACAAACTAAATAAATAAAGGTTGAAATTGCAACTTTATACCCTAAGTTATCTTCATACTTAAAGTAATGTAAGGTCGCCTAAGTATAAAGTAAAAGATAGTGAAGTTTTTAGATATCTCTTATCTCTGCTCCTTCTCCCTCATACAATACAACAAACAAAGCCATGTAAACTACCAAACTTTAGGGGTGAATTTCATACTTCTTAGGGGTTCCACAAGCAAGAAATATAAAAATAATTTATGTTAATCCCTAGAGTTGGGAGCATGGTTTTAAAACTCGTATCCTCTAGGGACAGATTCAAAAATTTGTATGAAACCAACATAAGTCTAGGATTTGTGTGATTTGAGATATGTGCTGTGAATTAATTTTATTTATGAATGAAAAATTATTTGATTTACTTTATGTATGGATATTAATAGATGGTGATGAAATAGAACTTGAGTTTGGATTTTGAATATTAGTAGATTTGTGTTAAATTTTCATGGCAGATAGTGATAGATAAATCACAAGACTCACTCTTGCCTATTATAGAAATGATGTGATAGCCCATCTGACCTGGATGAATGAGATAAATCAATACATCAAACCCAAAATTTTTGGAATGTTAATCATTGAGAGTATGGTACTTACAAAGTTGAAAGTATTAATACTTTTTTATACCAGTCTATTGTACACATTTTAGAGAATTGGTTCTCAATTGAGATAAATTTTATATTGAATATTCTTTCAAGGGATTTACCTTTAGTATTAGAGTCACATCAACACCAAGGTAGATGTCGAGAGGCAATCCTCAAGATATACATGAGCATGTTGTGACTCACAAGGTTGTGACAACCATTGCGAGTCACTTTTACTCATATAGTTCCCATTGGTGAAACTTGAGGGAAACATATTTAAGTGTGTGATAATGATGCTTATGAATTAGTTAGGATGAATTGGTTCTGATATTTATCATGAGGCTTCACTTCATTGATAGTTAGGATGAATCAGTGAAAATTTTTCACACTAATTTTTTTCCACCTCAAATTATATCTCAACTATGGAGCAAGGATAAGTCAATATTGGAAAGAGGAGCATGGAAATATATGTGACACTTGATATTATTATAAAGAGTTATAGAGAAGATGTCCTTAAATGGATTTATGTTATGATTCCAAGCTCAAATTTTCTAATATGAGCTAAACTAAATGACAAGCTGCATGGTTGATGTGGTCACTGAATGTCTATTATGAATAAATCATCAAAGAAGTCATGATACTTTTTTGATGAGCTAACAAAAAATAATTTCCAAACTCCAAAATATCTTTTATTTGGGAAAGTTAAGGCGTAGTTCTGGAGTTAGATATGTTCACTACCATTGAGGCAAATATAGAAGCCCTTTTAAGGAAGTTTGATACCTAGGAAGAGAAAAGAAAAAAAATATAGGGAGATTGTCAATTTATATCTACATGAATTGATGGACTCAATCCCATATATCAAATGAAATAAGCCAATCAAATGCTGAAAAAATGGTATGTGTTTTGACCTAACAATAATATCCCAATACATTACCATCTAAATTTAAATATGAGAAATCACAAAATGTTTTCATACAGAAGTTATGAAAATGGGCTATCGCATATCAAGAAATCTTCTATAAATATTAGGAATACTTTAGTGAACTATATTAATCAAAGAGGCTTTAATTTTAATTTTCAACCATCACAAAGAAAAAAAATCCAATTATGGATGATGGGGTTCAAGTTATCTTATCAGAATTGAAAAAAAAATAATGATATCCAAGATAATTTTAAGGCATTAGAAGCAAAGATAAATGAAACGAGCTAGGTGATAAAGAATATAGAGAATCAACTCAACTAGTTGGCGATATCAATTAAGGGAAGAAGAATAAATAAACTACCAAGTGATAACGAAATAAATTCAAAGAATTATTTCTCGATATTGCTTATAAGTGAGAAGGAGCTATTGAGATATTCTGAACAAAACAATTCTAAAATTTTTGGTGGTGATAGTGCTATAACTCTTTCAAAAAGCTTAATTTCAAATCTACAAAGTTATTTTGAATACGTGGATTCTATAGTTTTTGGGAGTAACAAGGCCATGACTTCATCAAAAAGTATAGCTTAGTTCGAAATTATACAAGATGCCATGACCCAAACTAAAGAGAACTAGTACAATGATATCTATGATTTCATTACACCAAACAAATCATTATTCCAAAATGTGTGAAAAACAAAGTTTTATCCAAAGATGAGAAAAAGGGAAATGGAAAAATTGAAGAGTGAA
Organism: Sapria himalayana; assembly: GCA_029783825.1. NCBI lineage: Eukaryota > Viridiplantae > Streptophyta > Magnoliopsida > Malpighiales > Rafflesiaceae > Sapria > Sapria himalayana. The sequence goes on from JAREIK010003476.1 coordinate 1,228,777, forward strand.
TAGAGCTTACGTGCAGCCATGAAGAGAAATAACTACAATAGAATGAAGCCAAAACTAACTTTCTGATAAATCTTTCATTTTTGCAATGATTTAGGAAGGAAAAAATTGATGAACACTTTGAAAAATTTCTCAATATATTTTGGAAGTTAGAAGTAAATATACCATTTGCTAAATCTATAGCACATATACCAAACTACATAAAATTTATAAGAACATAATAATAATAATAATAATAATAATAATAATAAGTTGGAGATATATGAAATAGTAAATATGATCAAGAAGTATAATATGATTATTCAATGAAAACATTTGAGAAAATTGAAAGACCTTGAAAGCATATGTGACTTGGAAGACATTATACGACTCGGGATCAAATGTCAACTTGATGCTCAAAGATTAAATCTTGAAAAAATTATTTTAACATCTCTCTCACTCAAATAGTAAATTAGACTATAAAATGTTCGAATGGAATAATCAAAGATGTATTAGTCAAGGTGAGTTTCGTTGTATTTCTATTTTCTAGTAGATTTCTTTGTTTTGGACATAGAAGACCAATATGTGTTTTTAATATTGAGATGACCATTTTTGGCTAGGGGACAAGTTGTCATCAATGTAAAGAAAGACGAGTTCACTCTTGTGTCGGTAAAGGACAAGTAAAGTTTAATCATTACAATGACTTATGAGGTATAGATGATGACAACAAGAGGTTTTGGAGAATGGGTAATCTTATTTATACAGCATTGTAAGAAAAAGTAGATTTCTAATGGATTGATTTTATAGAAGCCACTTGGCGGGATGAAGACAAAGTTTATGAAATAAAACAAAACTTCTAGAGCTATGATAGTGATGAATGTATGAAATAAAAGGAAAACTTTGGAGCTATGAAAGTAATAAAAATTAAGCATACAAAGAATTATATTGGAGTTGTAAAAATAAGGAAACATAATAAGATGACTACTATGAAATCATGACATTCTTCAAAATCCTGACGTTTAAGAGGTCTTATTATGATAGCTCTGGGCAAGAGGAGACATCTATTAAGAAAGACATGACCGAGATAGAAATAATGGAAGAGAAAATCAAAGACAAACTTAGGGCTATGCATATCACCGTGATTTTGGTATTCTAGAAAGAAAATGGCAAAGGAAAGCTAGAATAGAAAGGTATGACTATGATCAATACCATGACTTTGGGGTTACATAATAAATTAGTTCATAAAAACCATAAGAAAAAATTCATGACTTCAATTATTACCATGACTTTGGAGTTATAAGAAGAACAGGTGAGGAAATGGCACAATAAAAAGCTGCAATTTTAATTATAGAAGTGACTTTCGAGATATAGAACGAAATGAGAAAGTAAAGGCTAAAAGGCAAAGTAGTGGCAATACTTAGTGTCATGACTTTGGGGATCTAGAATAAAAAATGATAATGAAGTGGAGAAGAGGGAGCCATAATATTCACTAAAGTCATAATATCAAAAGAGGAAATAACCTAAGAATAAGTGTAGCTAAAGAAAGACTAGAGGAAGAGACCAACATGAAAAATGTAAAATAATATATTGAAATGACCATGTAAATAATAGACATCTCTGATGGAGTATAAGGGGTTTTGATGTTCTAGCTATAGTTATTAAATGTATCACTAATTAGAAGGTAACCCAAAGATTTTTATTGTTTGCATGTCTAATGTAATAAATACTTCTATCCTTTACATAAATGAATACACATATCTAATAACTCACAAGTATATTCATGGAACCCAAACCCTACCACGACTATCAACATGTCCGCTTGAAGTTCCTCAAATATTTATAGGCCTTATAACACTCAATCCTAGTTATAATAATTTATAGCGATGATGAATTTTCATTGGAGGGGGAAATTATTTCTCATGGACGAGTAATTATTTTAGTGTATGAGTTTATTCAGTGTTCAACTTACTAGATATTCTTGTATATTTTGGTAGTTTATAATAATATATAGATATAGAAAACCTTATAATATGTGTCGACTTCATGATTGGCATTTTGAAATATTTTGATGAATAGTCACGAAATCAATGAGTTTTTGGAGGTGTTTACCAGATGGGGTAGATCAGTAAGTCTTGAATAGTTTTGAAGTCGATTCTTGGATGAAACTCTATCTAATTGTATGGTGTAATTATTTTATGTCATAACCCTACCAGCTCATTAGCATAATCTTTCCACTATATGACATATTTTCAATGGCTGTGATATTATCATGGAGTCATAGTCATACTAAGCTCTAAAAACTTTATTGGCTATAATATTAATTTTTTATCATAACAACCAAGTACACTATTAGTGCTCAATATAATAGCCAATTTCAAAATACTATAAATTTATCTTTATATGACTCAATAATGTCAAGTCAGATTGATGACTTTATTTACAAAGCCATAACTTTTGAGCTATACAAAATTATAGAGCCACATATACTCATTCTAAAAGCTATGACAATTATTTAAAGTTAGAATATTTAAAACACTATATATTATAGAAAGATATTACTAGAGCACATCCATTTCCAAGGTTGTGACTCTCATCATCAAAGAAAGATATAGCCGTTACTTATACACTCAAGCTCAGTACTAATGTTGTGACTTTTACAATCAAGCTCATTACTAATGTTGTGACTTGTAGACTCAAGCTATGTGCTAATGCTATGACATCCTATTTGTGTCATGACAATATGATATATGAAGCTAACCTTTACATAGTGTTATGGATATATAAAAATATGAGAAATCTACTTCACTCTACAACCACATCCTAGTGATTTGGCCTTTTATGGACTACATATAGACAAAGACATAAAGCTATGCACATTTCATAATACCACAACTTTGTGTTATAAAAGATCAATCTTGATTCATGGTTATTGTCAGCACCACAACTTCATAATACAAAATAGAGTCGTGACCATTTTTTAAAGTCACAACCTCGAGCAAAAGATATGAAGGCCAAGTGGCTACTTTTTTTCTTCCAAAAATCATGACTTCCTGCTTAGAGTAATGTGATTCTAAAAGTGAAAGAGATAAAATTTTTGAGATTTGTCTCATTTCTTCTCCTTCTCCCTCACATAATAAGTATAGTCATGTCAACTACCAAATCATAGAGGTGAATTTTATACTCCCTAGGAATTAAAGGTGTCAAATGGGCCGACCCAGTTTTAGGTTGCTCAAACCGGGCTACAATGCCGGGCCAGACATGACATGGTACATTAACTATGCCATGCCTGGCCCGGTATGGGTTCTTTAGGCTAGGCCCAGCACTGCCCATAGGCCTGACCGGTTAAAATACCATGCAGGGTTAGGCCCGTATGGACCAGAACTAGTTCGTACGGGATGGTTTTTAAAATTTAATAATTTTTTTAGATTTATGTTATTTTTTTATGTAATAATTATTTAGTTTATGTTTAAATATGTTTAATACTTTTAAAGTTTTTTATAATTTTAATTATTTTTTACTTTTTAGTAATTAGAATTTGAATTTAGATATGAATTAATAAAATATTAAAACTTAAATATGAATAAAATTTTAAAACATATGCAAAATGAAAATAAAAAAAATAAATATTCAAGTTTCACCTTTCAAGCATCATTCACAACCAAAAATTAAATAAACACACAAGTTTGAAACACAAATGATAAAGCCAAACCAAACCAAATGTTAAATACAATGAAAATAAAATTTTGAGTGCATTGAAATCAAAAATTAGAATCACACATAAGCATAACATAAGTGTCTCAATCTAAAAATCATCAACCATTAGGCATCAAGTGGCAACGTCATCAATCATCCATCATCATATCATTATCATTCTTAATATCAAAATCACTATCATATGGATCATCATCAGTAATCAACTCCTCTACTTTTGCTTTAGTCCCAACATAATCTTGGATGTCCAAGCTCGAATCCTCTCAATCTTTATTGCTTGCTAAAGCCTCAATAATAATATCTAGATGTAATCTTGATTTCCTATCCAAAATCACATTCACTACAACAAAAAAAGTAGACTTTGATGATACGCTCAAGACTGGAGGAGTCAGTAAATCACATGCTATCTTATATAGCATGAGAAAGGTGAACTCATATAATTTCCACCACTATAATATATCAAGATTCTTAGTATCTAAATGTGATAGGATTGAGCAGTAATCGGTATCTAAGTATTGAGACAACTTGCTCCTATTCGATGGTCCACCCTAGTGTTTCCCCCTCGCTAACTGAATGGAACAATTATCATCTCCGAATATGGTATCAATGTCCATACTTGGACCCTCACTACTACTACCACCTTACATAGCATCATAGAATGTAAAAAGCTTAATCAACTTCTTGTGAATGAACCCTTCAAATGGGTCTTCCAGAATTAAACACGAGGAAATGTAAGTCAAAATATTATCTACCTTTTCCACATTAACCCTAAGATCCATGTAGGCAACCAGAAATAGATGGAATGGTGGATCCGTACTTTAAGTAATTGGTTTCCATCTCTAAAACCATATGGCTAAGTGTCGGATTAGTTCGATACTTCCTAAACATGCTACAAATGTTGTATTTGCACTTGAGTGCAATTTAAGTCGTAGAATTATAAACTGACGAATACATATTTGTCGTGTCATAAAAAATCTTCAAGAATTTCATAACTAAAATTCTTGTAGCCTAGTCAGTATCGTTGATAAAAAGTTCATCACTCTTACTATTCACATTCGATTGAAATTTCTTCTTCTTATGATTACAGACAAATAGACAAATATAGACTATCGAACTCCTATTGTCTGCAAGGCATGAGAATGTATTTTAGTGAGTTATGTATATTTTCTAAAGTGGGAGAACACACCTTCATACCTGCTTGTACAATCAAGTTAATCACGTAACATATGTATTTAACGTAAAAAATCTCTCCTAATAGTCCGTCTCTAATATTACTAACAAACATGTTAATCACTACTCCATTATTAGAAACATTAGCAAATGTGATACTAAAAATTTTATTTTGAATTTTATATTCTCTAAAGATCTTTATTATGCACTCAAAAATGACTGGGCTATCACGAGGATAGAGAATCTTACATCGTAGAGAATCCTAGAATTTTTTTTTATTTAGAGTCCATTTTGAATCTACATAGTGGGTGGTGAGGCATACATAAGATGCATCATCGTGACTAGTCCAAGTATTAGACATCACGGACACCACTCCACTATAATCCCTAAATTCATTAATTATTATTTATTTTTTTAAATTATAACATTTTAGTATGTCATTCCTAGAAGTGGACCTTGGAATCCTATGATATGCAGGCTGAAAAAAATGTCTGAATAATACTAACTACCCTTGGATCCTCTGAAAATCAAATTGGAAGACCCATCGTGGTGATCAGTTTGGCCATGCCCTTTCTTATTAATTTGCTGCGGTATATGAAGGAAGTAAACTTTGAGACTGAACTGGATCTAACCTTAAAAAACCCATCGCTGAGTAGGGTTTGCTAATCTTTAGAGGTAAGCGGCATGACTTTCAAACCACTCTTCTTTAGGAATTAATTTAGAAATATTTTCCAAACTATTATTGATCTAGGATTTTTGTAATTTCAAATATGTTATGTGAATTGGTTTTATTTATGAATGAATGAATACTTTGATTTATTAGGATATTGATGTATGAATACGTTTATTTTTCAATTGGTTTTATTTATGTATGAATATTGATATATGATGATTAAATAGAACTTGAATTAGGATTTCAACTATTAGTAGGTTTGTGTGAGATTTTCATTGTGGACATTGATTGGTAAACTAGGAGACTCACTTGTGCATAAGGTGAAACAACATTCAGCCCATCTTACCATGATGCATGGAATAAATCTATACTTTGAATCCTGAAATTTTTGTATATTAATTATCATAAGTATGGTACTTACGAAGGTGAAAGTGTGAATACTTTACATGCAAATCTATTGTACACATCTTATGAGAGTTAATTCTCAATTGAGATGGATATTATATAAAATATTCTTTCAATAAGATCACCTTTAGTGCGTGGGTCACATCATCAATAATGAGCTTTGTGATAGAAAATATTTGAGATATATATGAGTATGTTGTAATTTTCAAGGTGGTGATAAATCTTGTAAGCTACTTTTATTCATATGATTCTCACTAGTAAGACTTGAACAAAGTATATGTTAATTCTATGAGTATGTCATTTATGAAAGCGAAAGTGTAAGTGCTTACAAATCATATTATTTGTATTTATCATAATGGAGACCAGAGAATAAAAGTGTGCATACAAAGTAACCATCAAGGATAGATGATGAAATTGCCTAAAAGTATGAGATTGTGAATAAATTTTGAGTAGAAATAAATTGTTATCTTTATGGTAATGTACCTAGGAAAAGACTATGAGGGGACTACTATTAGGATGGGCTCAATAGTGATAACCACCTTGTATGCTATTAGGACAAGAGTAATTGCATAACACCTCACTTTCATTTTGTGTCTATTATAATATAAGTTGAGGGACTTAAAGTACATCATATAAATTAAATAAATAAACCATTGACTTAAGATTCTCTAATAATATGATATTCATTTTATTAAAAATGGGTTGTCACATTTTTTTAATAATATGATTTCTTTAGGATAAATATCCAGTTGAAAGTTCAATATACTACTTATACAATCTATGTACTCTTGGATCTTAGTTGATGAGATAGCATTGTTAATGAGCTTTTGAGATATTATATAACTAAAAAAAAATAAGGAGATGTAATAAAATCACAATAGTACAAATTTGTTATTTTCTAATGATGCATCTTAGTCTGAGCTGAGAAGACCATACAACTTCTTCCAGATCCTTAAGATTCCATGATTATTTATAACTTATTGATGTCAATGAACTTGAGACATTCGAAGAAGCCATCTTCCTTAAGAATACAAAGAAATAACTTTAAAATTTATATGAAAAGATAGTGTATCTTTATATCAACCAGAAAGATGATCTAATATCCTCACCTAAAAGGATGTAAGCTCGAAAAAATGACTCTTCAGACTAAAACTCAAAGATGCAGATTCTCAACCCAGATAAAAGACTCAATTAGTAGTTATTGGGTTTTTACAAAAAAAAGTAATTTATTTTAGTTTTTAATAATATATTTTCTTTTATGGTGAAGATATCTTCTATTTGAATAGTTCTGAGTCTAGCTTCTAGCTTAAATTTAGAAATTAAACAACCCAATGTTAAAATCATGTTGACCATAATGAGACTCTCTACATGGATATTATTATAATTTCTTATCTCTTAATAGTGATTATGCAAAACTATTAGATTGCACAGAAATATAAATAATGCACACCACATCAATCAAACACTTGTTTTAACATGGTTCGCTAGTCATTCAACATGATTAACTACGTCCACCAGAAAAGTACTTAGTACTTATATATTAATAACTAAATATTATAGTACAAAATCATAGAGAGAGAGAGAGAGAAAGAGAGACGAAGAAGAGAGCACACTGAAAAAATTATGAATACAATGAATTTATAGGAAAAATAAATAAGGTTATATAAATAGAATGAGTAGGATCAATAGAGTGGACCAGGTCATGCTCCAAAAATTCTTCGGGCCTAATGATCGGGCAATGGGACCCCATTATTATCCATGTGCCACGTGACCAATCTTTCAACATATCAGTACCTACACCTTTAAATAAAACCAATGAACAAAAAAACAAATGGTTAAATAGATAACAAAACAAATTATATATTACAGATATGCTTAAGAGATTCATGTAGAGATTGATAATCAATTAGAATGAATATTATTTTGTTTAGATGAGGATTGACATTCATGGTGACCTTCATGAGACTCTATGTATGGATCTTCCTAAGAAATTCATGACAAAAATATTAGGGTATTTTTGTATAAAGAATATTATCATCAGGGAATAAAATAAGAAAAATTATCAAATCGGATAAATGGAAATTGAAAATCAATTGGGATTGTGAGTTTTATAAATAATTTCTCTAAGTTCCCAATTATATTAAATATTTCAAAAGTAATTCTTTACTCAAAAGAACTACTAGTAATGATCTTCAATGTCCTAATGTACCAAGCTCTTGTGAGCTACCAGGAACTCCTCATGACTTCCATGTAACAAGCTCATAGGATCTAGTCACAAGCTCCTGGTTACTCTGCACAAGCTTATGATAACTCAACACAAGCTCTTGGCATATCCAGAAATGCTCCCACAAGCTCATGAAGCTATTGGCAGATCATAACGAGCTAGAGGGAGCTCATCAAGCTTGCTAGAACTCATTGAGCTCGTTGGAGCTCATCGAGCTCGAGGAGCTCATAACAATATCATAACAAGAAGCTCATAATGAGTTATTGCTCATAATGAGCACCTTCTCATAACAAACTCATTTTATAATTTTGGGATAAATGATTATTTTTGGAACATTTAATATATTTAGCTTCTAATGGATTTTTTTTTAAACTCACCATTCCAAGTAATTATTAATTTCCACCTACTCTATTTAATAATTTTTTTGATAAAATATGAGGTGTTATATTTACAACTTATACTTGATTTTACCCATTTAATCAGCTAACCCAATCTAGAGTTAATTGTGAAAATAGTACAAAATCTTATAAAATCACAAAAATAATCTTCATTCTTACTTGAAGAATAATGTCTTTTTGACATAAATACCCTTCAAGTTTCATTTATTTACATATGTATTTTAAAACAAAATAGGGTTTTAACAAAAAAAAATATAAAGGTGTTTTTGTCTAAAGAGTGTTATTTTTGATGGAGTAAAATGTGATGGGTAACAATTATAATTTCTACTTGATTGTATCCTTTTTAATCTATTAACAATAAAATAAATTTCAAAAATGATAAACTAGAAACATATAAATCTAATCATATGCCATCCTAACATTATATATTCCAATTTATTTTAGTTTTCATTTTATTATTATTTTAATTATAATAAATTCTATTAAAAAAATCATTTTAGTAACTAATGTCAGCATCCTGATGGTGATGTCACAACATTAAAACTTGCAAGCCTAAAAACATATTAGAAACACTGAATTGCCAAATAATCCTTTTGTGACAAAAGAAAGTTTCATGATTGATAAAAGAGAAATAAGGAATTAAAAGTAACCATCTAGCTTTCAAACCTTACTTAACTAATTATTTATATTATAATTTGAAATAAAAGTTTTAAATTAAAAATCAATTCATCTTGAGATTCAAATAATATTATTAACAATATTTTTTGTTCACAATGATGCTAGACATATTTAGCAAATAAAAAATAAAGTTGTTGGCACTCAATAATAAAAATAAAAAATGACAATATTAACACATCATGAAAATCCAAGAATGAAGAGGGTGCATTTTCTTGATAGTAAGTTCTAGCTAGGAAAGCATACTAATTTTTTTTTATCTAGCATGTCATTTTATTAGTAGTTGAGACCCATTTGATGTGATACAGATAAAAATTTGGAGATGCATTAAGTTTTAGACTTGTAATGATTTGAAATATTTTGTTATGTCTACTTATTATGTTAAATATAGAAATTGACATTATGTCTATTAATGAGGTTATGCTATTGATATTAGTGTTGGAGATGAATGCTTATATACCACTTGGAAAGATATAGAATTTAAAATGACACACACACACACACACACACACACACATATCTCTGTGTGTGTGTTGGTAAGATGCAGAAAAATAAAAGTAGTAATATATAACAAAAATCATTGAGTAGAAAATCTTAATTTAAAAACTAAAGTTATAACATAAAGCAAAGACACAATACTTACCCATGACAAAATACATTAGTAACAAAACAAAAATAATCCCAACGAGTAACCACACAAGAGAACACTAACAATAATCCACAATAAACATGCTACAATGCCACTCAATACAAACAATTCAACACAATACACACATTACACTTCCATATAATCATTGCACTTATGATAAACACGCACACACACATGCACACACACCTTACATAGAACACACACCACACAATAACAACATAAAAAACTATGTAATAAAAATTTTTTCAAATCAATAATTCTTTGCAAGTTTTTTGTATTAGCAATGAGCCTTAGTATTGCACATTTCCAAACAATCATTTCACTAATGACATATGCACACGTGCACACACACACACACACAAACTTTTACATAGCACATACATCACACAATAACAACATCAAAAACTATATCTAATAGGCACTTTTTCATCCACAATGATTCATTGCCACTTTTAGTAGTGGTAGTAATAGTAGTGAGTTTTAGTGTTGCACGTTGCCATGCATTTTTATAACTTTGCTGTTAGAACATAACTCCACCTCAAAAGATGATAAAAAACTTAACATTGAAATCATCAAATTGAAATTACTAGTCATATCTGAATTGATATACCATAGAAGAAGGGTTGACTTTCCCTAACAAAGACACAATGATGGATGAGTATCACAAAAGTACTTCATAATAAAATTCATTGTTTCTTAGTGTGGCTTATCGTAATAAAAGCTCAATGAAATCTTCATTAGCATGAGGAACATCATATCTCATGCAAGCCATGTCATACACAAGACTATCAATTTCTTATGCATTGGGAACATGTCTCAAATATTTAATGTCCCTATCATTCATTGGATCATATTAGACACATAGCTAGGAATACTAGGCTAAATTGGTCGGAACTGATTTAGCATTATGCATAAATAACCTCTCAAAAACCTTTTTTATATAGCATCCTTGATACAACTAGACAAACTAACAATATCTGTCTTCGATGATACTCAACTCGAGAATCCACTTTAAAAGGAAATAGCATTTTATCATAAAGATTTTTTTTCTCCCTTCACTCCATGATATGAGCTCAACATCACCTAATATTTACCATATCATTGTTGCATAATAGCAACATGAGCTTATTATCACTTGATTGAAGGTGAACAAAAAAAATGTTGGTTTAATGACCTATATCAAAAGATAAAAATCTCCATGAATGCGTTAACCATCTCATATCACTATCTTGGTGCATGTTTAAACTCATATGATCTCTTCATGAGTTTGAACATTAGATCTTCCTTCTTTTTAACCTTGAACGCCATAGGTGCTCGATATAAGGAGAAGGATATCATGAATGTAATCATAAAGAAAAGATGTCATGCATCAAGTTATTCAATTTCTAAAGTTTTGATAGACACCCAAACTCAAGATAACTTGAAAATGGCACATCTTCATCATTAAGACTAAAATCTTCTCGAAATCAATGCCCTTCTTATCATAAAATAATATCATGGATAATTGAGCCATTGGTCATGACTCATCATCTTCAAATTTTATCTTGAATATCCTATTATACTTTTGCACCTACTTCCCTATCTACAAAAGGTTTAGATCATAAATTTAGTTCTCCTGCAGGCAATTCATAACTTCATGCATATTTTGAAGTCATATAAATGATTTCTTAAATTTAACTTTTGATTATTTTATATGGGCAACAACACATACTCCATTGGGGCAGAGGTCTCCAACTACCAGACAAACATCTCAACACGACCCAACCTCACTCATGTGGAGGCATGGGTCGATATGACAAAGTAACAAGCCATGATGAGCTAGTTGATGCAACCCATCGTACCTCATGCTTGTGGTTCATGTTGGACTAACATTCTAATACATGATTTGATGCTCTTGAGACAATCCTATCTCAGGTAGGGCAAAAAGTCATGAATCAAGTTGTGACCTATGACTTTATGTGGCATGGCCTATTTTATAGAGTCGTTACTTTGAAATGATTTGAGCTAGCTTACATATAAATGACATAGGCTTTGAGCCTTAATCTATTCATAAGTCCTTAAGTGATATAGTAGTTGGGATAATATATCAATTTTGGGATATAATGGCTATACAACCATTTTATCAAAATTCAATTGGGGAATTGCAAGGCTTTTCTTGTTGTTGCAATTGGATAGAAAATATTCTTTTTTATTCTAGGTGTTAGTCACTCCTAAATATTTATGAACACCCATATATATAATTATTTTTTATGAAAAAGCTTTTCTAATCTCTCTCTCTCTCTCATGCTAATATGTAAGTTGTAAATTTTTATAATTTTAAAACTTAAAACCTTACAAGATATCTTGTAACATTGCAACTTCCAAGTGATTAGCATCGCAACATCGAGGTATCTTAATTTTTTTTTATTTAATTGGACTCTTCCATTTACTTCTAATCCTCAATTAATTTTTCCTTATAAAAATGAAAATGGATCCTAATCAACTAAATGGTATAAATAATAAATTTATGTTATAATGATTTAGAGACCACATATTCTCTAGTGTCCCTTCCTTTATAAGTAAAAAAACATTAGTTTAATAGATGCATATATATTGTTTAGATTCAATTAACATATAATAGACATAAAAAATCACTAGAGGAGGGGCAGAACATTTAGCCCAATTTAAATATTATGAAAAAACATATAATTACAAAACTAATAGTTGCACAAATCACCTTTTTAAATATTATGATATACCAAATAATAAATCAAAAATATATGGCGCGGTCTCTAGAACCTAAGTAGTCTCAGCTTAGTCCAACTGAAATTAGATCTACCTCATCTTTATTAACCTTTTTAAATATTACTAATAATTGGTACAAGAATAGTTAATTAGATTGATAATTAGAATGAGTCAGACACTAAACTTTGGAGAAGTTCTTAGATTTATAAATTTCATTTAAAAGAAGGTTCAACCATGTTATCATAGAATTTCTAAGAAAACTTATTGCAATAATATCATAAAATATTATAAAAATGAAAAATAACTAATAATTCAAGAATTTAAATATCATAGTGGTATTGTATACGTGATCTCATATATATGAACAAATCGGAATATTATGTCTTTTTACAAGTGTGACTATCCAATATGATGATTCAAATTGGATATTAAAAGAAAAATTTAGATTTTCTTCATATATTTTATTTTTAGGATGGTTCTACGATACATGATTTTATAATACGTATTATGAATAACAAATGCTTGTATGAGAAAGTCCACAAATTGATGTTTTTATATGACACTTGTTTGCCATATTATTAATTTAATAGTGCAAAGTGATTTGAAATTATTATATTCCTCATTGGAAGCTATTCAGTCTTCTATAAATTTTATTTATTTGTCTAAAAAAATTACATGATTTTTATACATAATGTAAATCAATAGATTTAAAAAGAGAAAATTCTATTATGAAGTCCAACATTAATATAATTTTACCTACCTAATGGTAAAAATATTGTGCTAGGTTCGAAAATATTAGATTAGATTTTGTAAATAACAAAACAAGATAAATATAATATCTTTTATTTGTTTGAATGAATGCTTTTTCATTATTAAAATTCTATACAAAATTTTATGGTACTCCTAATACATTTTCATGACTATACATGCCTACATGTTAATTAAATATATTTGTAACATGAACAATGTGTTTTAACAATATATGATGATTATTCTATAACTAATTATCTTATATGCTTGTATAAATTCAAGAGTTAATGTGAAATACTTAAAAAAATTTCATTACTTCCATGAACCTACTATGCAAACCAATGAGTAAGATATATGAATAATTAATAATTTATATAAATATTACATAAATAAATATGATTATGTGAGTTGAATTTATTCATTTTTCATACAATTAGCTAGCCAAGAAAAAATAATGATCTAGTTCACCTACTAGGGGTAGCCTTTTGTTGTGACTTTGCAAGGGTACCAAACCTTATAGTTAATTGACATGATCACTAAACCTAGTTAAGCAAGGATCTCCCATCCAACTTAACTCTACAAGTATATGATTCGTACAAGTAGTAAAATGAATGTATGCCTATATATCAATCAAATAGGGATTGTTCAATAATTCCGTCGATCGAATATAAATATACTACAATATAAGTTAAATACATGTACTTTGTCTTAGAAAATATACTTAAACTCTAGAGTTGGCACATATACATGTGTGTGATGATATTTTTTGATATTTGGTCAATATAATGTTTAGTTGTTGGATAAAAAGTAAATTATTATGAAAATATTCATGTGCCTCCTTTGCATATAAGGTGACCATCATCCATTAAACTATCACTATTAAGGATGATTCCCTCATAGTTATCCTTAGTATTTCAATACTAAAGCAACATGTCATTGCATGTACAGGTCATTATCATATTTTTTCTTTAGGCAATATGTCAACTATCATTGATAGTTATTTCAAATATGTAATTTTATTATCTAACCTCTAATTATCTCAATGATTTGAGATTATGTGATATTAATTTCATTTATATTTTTAGCTTCATGATTATCATACTTATTACAATTAAATGTATGTCTTCCCATGAATTTTACTCATAATGTCACATAAGTGGGAATTATTTATGTAGTTGTCACCACCATATGGCATGCAAGTCTTCCCCACTTGTATGTATATCATAACATAAGTGTTATTATCCACCAAATTGACACATGACTCACACACTAATGGTAAAATACCAAGGTAAGATATTCTACTTAACTCTCATATTACTCTAAGGTTAGGTCTTCTAGATAGTTCATAATAGATTAGTCTTTAATATGTTCATCCTTTCAACTTCGTGAGTCTTATTTTCATAATGATAGACATACTTTAAGTTAAGTTTTCACAAATTAGTTTATCTTACACATTAATATTATAAGAGTTATCACTTATTTCAATTCAAACCAAGTGATTATGTCATGTGACTTATATGTCATCTTCTGCAATGACCAACACATATAAACTAATGCATTCAGGAAAACACTAATTTATGATTCTAAATTGTATCTATATCTATGAATATTCAAACAAAACTTTAACACAAATATAAACTTATAAATTCAAATAGTTATCACAACTAGAGGTGTCAAATAGGCCGTGCCATGCCGGCAAGGCCTATTTTTTTGGTGGCCCAATCAGGCCACCATGTCATTCCGAGCACAACCCTGTATAGTAGCCATGTCGTGCTAGGCAAGACATGAATTGAGAATGACTAGCCCGGCACGGCCTGTTGGCCTGACACTTGGTATATTTAGGCTAGGTCGTGCTTGGACTTGCTGGGTTGGGTGGGGTCATATATGATTTTTCCCAACTTTTTTTAAAGCCCACCGTAATGGGCAAGAGGCCATAGTTCGGACACTCGGGTTGGTTTACTATGTCGTCGGGCCAGACACATGGACTGTGCTTGGCCCATCACAAGGAACGACTCGTGTTGGATCAACATTGCATGAACTATGCCAAGGAGTGGCCTAGCCCAGCCTGAGGCATGGTTCTAGACCATGCTATGTTGAGCCAGGCACGGTTGAACCAGGTCGAGCCACGGGCCGGGTTTGGGACGACCGACCTATTTGATACCTCTAATCACAATATACATATATTATCAACCATAGAATTTAATTTAGGCATACATTGAAGAAAAATCATATGAGATATGTTAGAAGTCATCATCATGTTGATTATAGGGTCCCCAATGAATACTCAAACTAATTTCTAAGCATAAAACCTTAATTCTAATTAATATTGCTTATTGTTTGTATTGGATTTTCCCTTAATTAGGATTGATGATGTGTTGCTTAGGGCTTCCATCTATCATTTCCTCTTATACTCTCTCTTTTTTTTTTCGTTTCTAAGTTTGACTTCTATACTTCAGAGATTTGTATAATATTTTAAGTTGAATGTCATAGCACATAATTGATGTCATGGCTATATCATCTCTTTGGATCTCTTTTGGAGCACAAGTATTTTGGCATTGCGAATGACCAAAAGAAATGCTTACTCTTTATATAATACAAAGTCATGTTATTGATAATAGTCATGTTTTTGATCTAGGCTTTGTGAGCAAAATGTTGCTATGCTATGATTGTTGCACCTAAATTAAATACTCTTTATAATACAAATTTTTGATATTGAGAATTGACTTTGCTTTGATCTTGGCTTGTTGAACAAAATGTGTGCCATTAGAATTGACCATGATAGAGTCAAATTTCTCTATAACACAAATTCTTGTTGCTAAATACTACTATGATTTTGATATTTTATCTCTAGAGTACAAAGTCATGACATTGAAAAAATCTACAACCAGAGTAATTTCTTTTAATAATGAAAAATCATGGTAGAAAATGATGCCATAACCCACATATCTCAAAGTTTTGGCTCTATCTTAAATATGTCTTGGCTCTAAAATATGTCATGACTATTTATACCATTGGGATACATGATTGCTAGGATGTAAAAATATTTTCATGACCATTAAGTAGTTTAGAGGGAGTGGAATCATGACTTTAGAAAAATATATTAACCATGATAATCGTGTTGCATAGTGAAATGATTGTGTCAATTTGATAGTAAAGTCGTGACATACACAGAAGACCAAGACTTTTTGATAGAGTGATGACCAAGAAAAAAAAAATGCCACAATCAATTAAGAATACTATGGAAGGTGTGTACATAAGTCATGACAAGAGATTTATCATGAATTTTTATTGATCCTCTTCACTATAGCCTTTGATAAACCAAGTTCATCAATTTCATCAAAATTATGTATGATTTCACAAACATTTATCAAATCTTTTCAAAATAGGAATTTAGTAAAATCACTTTGATTCATACTAATATACATGCAAACATAACTAATTTTACTCTCCAAATGATATGATTTATTTATTATTTTAATCACCAAATAAACTCTCATAATAATATTATTATACATCCCCAAACAATAAATCTTCCTTCAAATAACCATACTAAAAGAGAATATATCTATAATGATCATGACTAGATTTGAGTTTCATGATGAGCATTATTTTGAAAATTAGATTCAAAATTTTGGGATTTGTTGGGAACTATAAGGTTCTCATTCTGAATTGTTATTCATCACATAGAAAAAAAATCTTTGGGTTTCCTCCCAAGTAGTGCTATATTTAATGTTTGTAGTTAGATCTTCTTAAGATCTCCATTTTAGTTAGTAATTTTAGTTGTCTAGGCTAGCTTCTCTATATAATATTTGGTTTGGAATTTCTTCCTGATTTATTTTTAATCATCATATAGTTCTTTAACACTTCTTCATTTGGATATTCTACCATGGACCCTATGACTTTTGGAAGTGTTGCTGCATCATTTCCTATGGTTTATTTGAAAAGTACCATGATTCTTTTTGTGATCATGGTTTGTGAAATTTCTTTCTATATCATATTATTCACGCCTTTGCTTTTTATCATGACATTTATCATTATTTCTATAGGAGAAGTCTTTGCATCCATTGAAGTCACAACATTTTTCATCATTGTTGATTATTTCTTATTTATCTCCAGATTTTTCACTATTATTGTTTCAGCTTTGTCTTTCTTTTCAAGTATGTCAATGATTAGTTGGGGTTTTTTTACTACTTGTTCTTTCATCACCATCTTAAAAGTTGACTTCTCAGCAACTACTGAATGTTATTGTATTGAGAGATTCATCTTTTCTACCTCTTCCTTTACATCTTCAGAGTTATATGACTTAATTCACTTAGAGTCACGACTTTAAATAAGGCTGTAACCCCATAGTAATCATCATCATCATCATCATCATCATCATCATCATCTATATTTTTATCTATTTTCTTCAACCATGGTTTAGATTCTTTATTATTTTGTCCATCATCATTAGGCAAATACTCTAAAAAACTTTTTTTATCTAAATCCACATTTTTTCTGATCATGGTGTACAAGAGGTTAACTATTATTTAGTAACATCATCAATAAAATCTCGATCAAAGGAGCATACTAATCTTCCTCCAAGTCGAGCACAACAAAATTAGCTGGAAAAATAAATGTACCCAATTTAATCAAAACATTCGCGCACTCATTCGAGACCTAAGAGGTGGCACGTATAACCCTGGTATTCAGTTGTCATTTGGATGTCCGTAGCCTTTCCAGCAACATAAACAGTCTAGTGTGTAGAGTGTTCTCCATGGGTTCTTCTTCTTCTTCTTTGCTTCTGTTAGTCTTCAAGTTTTTACAAAAATAATCCTATACCCTAATAAAATGGCATCTAGATGATTGAGAAATTTAAATCAAGGAGGAAACCTAATCTTATGATTATTCCCCTTGTTACAAACTGATGAAGTACATAGAAAACTCAACCATGGATTTAAGGGAAAATCACAATTATTCAGTTACCATCCATAAACAAAAATCATATTAAACATGCAAACATGCGAATTAACACCAAAATACATGAAATTATAGAAACCTTCGATACCAATTGTTGGAATAATCAGTGGAAACTAGGATCATCATGTGATTTAGAATATCCAATTTGATTTCTAAACAAATATATTCAAGCAAATCATACCTTCTGAATTTGCAGATAAGTTTTCATGAGACCCCCCAAATCTTCCAAACTATCCTTGGGGTGATGGAGCAACATGTGGGTGCTTGAATCACTAAAAAATGGATCTCTTTTTCTCTGGCTATTCTTTAAATAAGAATTGTTCTAGGGTTGCATTATGTCTCTCTATTTATAGAGTATAAGCCCTAGAAAACATAATAGCCATTATGCCTCCACAAACCACACCTTAGTGCCCAAGTCCATATGTTAACTCATTTAGTGTTTTAAACAACTTGGACTTGCTTGTATAATAAAAGTTCAGCTAGTGTTTTAAACTATTTAGACTTGTTTATTTAACAAAAATCCAACAATAGTCATCACATGAATATAAAATATATGCATGTGATGGAGTCTTATTTTGTTTAGAATTAATGCAAAGTGTGGTGGTATGTAGAGATATGAATGATGCAACTATGTATCAACATGTATGATAGTTATGTGTATATAGTAAGTATTTCATATTTCATTCATACATACAACAAACCACTATTTTAATAAAGAAAAGCAAATTAAAATACCAATTTTAAGATAAATATTCGATAGAATAAATTAGTAAATTTATTTTAAAGCAAATAAGACTCTCAATATTAAAAAATATCTTATTTGGTGAGAGTGTGTGACTCTCATGGTCTTCATCACTAGCTTGTAAGTAATTCAAGTCAATTAGTATGTTGGTCTTGGTGCCATCCTTCTATTGGACTAATTGACTTGTAGTTCTACTTAGCACAAACTACCATATGATAATTCTATGGATTATTAAAATGAATTTCTTTTCTATCTAAAGAATTCATTTAAGAATAGTAAGTTTATAATTATGTGATGGTGTACACTTAGCTATAAATAATAATATCCTCTCTATCCAAGTCAATACTTTTATCTATATGTTCAAAGCAAAGTTATCTATTTAATCTTGTTTGGTGTAGCTATTTCCTAGACAACAAGATTAATAGGAATCAATATGTTTTAACAAATAATGAATAATAGACATCCTCCTATAAAGATATAATGTTCATGGTGTATTATATTGTTGATGAATTCACTCAAGAATTGGTAGAGGTAACCAACACTTGAAGCTATATTTAAAAGTTAATTGGTTCATTGTAATTTTCAGGATTTAAAGGAATAAAAATGATTTTCACTCCACTTGCTACTATTCTCAAAGAACACATGCTCGATGGGGCCAATTACATAGATTGGAAAAGAAAACTCTATATTATTCTAATTGCTAAGGACTACAAGTTTGTACTGACAAATCATTGTTCAAATAAATCTCATGAAGGAGTAACCAAATAGGAAGCTAAGTCTTATGAGAAATGGGTAAAAGCTAATGAGATATCAAGGTGCTATATTTTAGCTTATATGTCAGATATGCTTCAATTCCTTCATATATCAGAGGATACTTCATATGATATGATATCAAATGTCAAATAAATATTTGTGAATTAGACTCATTCTGCCATATAGAAAGTAATGAGTGATCTGGTGAAAACTATGATGCCTAAAATCACCCTAGTGAGAGATCATGTTGTGAAGATAATTAATCTTTTGAATGAACTAGAGATCATTGGAGCTGAGATTAATGTGTATTCCCAGATCAATATTATTCTCCAGTCACTACTAGATTTTTATGGGTTGGTAGTTCTAACTAAACTATAACATAAACAAACTTGATTAGATACTAGTATACTTTTTTAAAGAATTAGTATAGGATAAGAGTATAATCAAAAAAATATGTCGAATCTTTGTGGTTGAAATACTTCTTCTAACCCAAATGAAAAAGAAGAATAAAATTTAGAAATACGTTCAAGTTTTACTAACAGGTCCTAAGTCATAAGTAGGAGTGAAAAGCCAAAAAAAAAATATTTTCATTGCAAGTAATCAAGACACTGGAAGAAGCAATATTTAGTTTATCTTAACAAGGAGAATAGTCAAAGTAGATCTCATTTACTAGTAGTTGAAACATGTTTAGTAGGTGTATCTATTGATGCCTAGTGTATAGATATGAGAACCACTAATTATATTTGAAATTCTTTGCAGTGGTTCCAAGAAATCAGACAACTAAGTAATGGTGAGAATAATCTTCACATGGACAATACTACAAAGATGCTGACAATTGTAGTGGAAAATTATTGTGTTTAATTTTGAGAAAGATACTTTTTTTTTGATTCTGAAAGATTTTCTTTATGTATCTTCCTTCAGAAAAAATTTAATTTCTATTTTTAGTTTGGTTAAAGATATATAGTCTTTTTTATTCAATAAATTTGTAATAATCTATCTAAATAAAAAAAAATGATCTATTCTACTAAATTAAAAGATAATCTTTATATTATTAATTATATCTCTCCGTCACTATAATGACTTAAATTGAATAATATAAGAGAAAACAACTTTCTTGAATGAATCAAACTTATCTTTAATACTTGTGCCTAGAAAGGAAAAGTCATGATAATCTCGAATGGATATCCAAATTGGTCGAAGAAGAACTAAGTTTATTGAAAGTGAAAAATCTTGCATATTGTGGATCATTCTTAGAAGGAAAAATGATCATATGCCCCTTTTTGTCTAAGGGTAATGAGCCAAAGAATAGTTGGAATTTGTTCATTCTTATCAATGTATTTTTTTCATATTTATAGATGATTATTCAAGGTATGGATACACTTATTTTATATTTCATAAGTTCAAAGTCTTTGAGAAATTTAGAGAGTATTAGGATAAAAATAAAGAAGTGTCTTAACAAATATCATAATATACTATGATATGATCATGGTAGCAAGTACCACTTGGTAGGCCTTAG
This sequence comes from Sapria himalayana, assembly GCA_029783825.1. NCBI lineage: Eukaryota > Viridiplantae > Streptophyta > Magnoliopsida > Malpighiales > Rafflesiaceae > Sapria > Sapria himalayana. Next base: position 1,250,102 of record JAREIK010003476.1, read on the forward strand.
AGACTTTTAATGGATCATGAGATTACATTCCAATTGTATAAACCTAACATTCTATAATAGAATGATATGGTAGAAAGAATGATTAAGACTCGTATGGACATAGTAAGATTGATGATTAGTTATTTGGATATTCTTGGCTCCTTCTAGGATATGCATTAGAAATAGTAGCTTATGTTCTAAACATAGTTCCATCTAAGTTAGTACCTACTACTCTAACTAAATTGTTGACTAAACATAATCCTAGTCTGAAACACATTAATTTGTGGGGGTGGCCCATCACATGTGCTACAAGAGAAGACATATAAGATAGAATCAAGAATAAAAGTTTATTTCTGCATGGGATATCCTAGAGGAACTAAAGATAATTTGTTTTATAGTATAAAGGATCATAAGGCTGCTGTTACCAATACACAATTCCTAGAAGAAGACTATATAACAAATTATAAGCCTATAAGTAGGATCATTCTAAAATTATTGAGGGGAGTTAAACTAATGCAAACTCTTTTAATACCTACAATACAAGAAGAAGCATTGCTAGATAAAATTATAGATATTTCATTGCCACATCATAATCGGAGGACTATTAATGACCATGTTGATAATGTAACATATGAACATTTTATTGTCATGCATGTTTCATAGCCAATGAGAAATGAGCATAATAGTTCATAAGGATTAGTATTTATGCACTATGTCATTGAACATATACAACCAAGAGGAGTCACTTGTCACAGTGAAAATGTTTTTATTAACATACATAGAATAAATTCTTGAGAGAGTCTTATGATAGAATTAATGATGAGGTAGACACTCTTAAAAACTATGATGAATCACTTAAAAATAAAAATGCAGAACATTGGCAAAAGGCTATTAAATTAGAGATGAAGTCCTTACCCTCCAATCATGTCTGAGATCTTATGGAACCATCTTAAAGGATAAAACCCATCAAGTATTGATGAATCTATAAGAAAGGAGATGAATAAATTGTAATGTTGAGACTTATAAGGCTAGACTTGTTAAAAAAAACTTTGCTCAAAAAGCAGGAATCAATTATGAAGAAACCTCTCCACTATTAGAAATATTGAATTCTATCTAGATTCTCTTACATTACAACTCATTATGATGATGAGATTTAGAAGATAGATGAAAATACTATATTTTTGAGTGGGCATCTTTAAAAATATATTTATATGTTGTATCCTAATAATTTCATATAAAAAGATTAAGAGCACATATTATGTAAATCAAAGAAGTCTCTTTATATACTGAATAAGTATCTAGATCTTGAAACACTTATTTGATCAAGCCATTTAAAGCTTATGACTTTGATTCATGCCATGATTAGTATTATGTATACATGTAGTGAATTGGTAACATGGTGGTATTCTTAGTATTATATGTTAATGACATATTACTCATTAGAAATGATGTGAGTTTATTGTATTTAGTCAAAGTCTAGTTATCCGGTCAATTCGATATGATAGACTAAGGAGAAGCTACTCATATTCTTACTATTAAGCTTTTGCAAGATTGTAAGCTATGAATGTTGGGCTCATCTCAAGTTGTTTATATCAATTAAATATTGACTCATTTTAGTTTGTAAGATTCCAAAAAAGATTTTCTTTCTTTTAGACATGTGATATCTCTATCAAATGATCAATGTCCAAAAGTACTGAATGAAATTAGAAAATAAAGGTAGCTAGCCTAGTTCCTTATGAGTTTGTCGTAGAAAAAGATTTTCTTTCTTTTAGACATGTGATATCTCTAGACATAATATCTACTTTGTTGTAGACATGGTCGACATATATAAAAATAACCAAGGACAAGAATATTGAATAATAATAAAATATGAATCAAATACCTAAAAATGACTATGAATTATATGTTAATATACCAAGTAGACAATCTTTTACCTATTAGGTATATAGACTTGGATTTTCAATTAGATGAGGATCTGAGAAAGTCTACATAGGGTTATGTATTTACCGTAGGGAGTGGAGCCATAAGTTGAGGGAGTATCAAGCAATCATGTATTATTGATTCTAACATGATGGCCAAATATGTGGCAGCCTCAAAGGTAGCCAAGGAGGTTATATGTCTTAGAAACATGCTAACAAATCTAGCAGTCATTCTTTATGTGTAATTGACTGTTATACTTAATTGTGATAATAGTTGGCCAGTTTCTAACTTGAAAGAACTTAAAACTCATAAGAAGGCAAAATATATTGACCACAAATACCATATCATAAAAGATATTATGAAAAGAAGATATATAATAGTGACCATGATAGCATCAATGGAGATCTTGGTAGATCCTTTTATCAAAAGCCTACTAGTAAAGACGTAAGAAAGACAAATCAAAAAATAGGAGTAAGATCTATGACATCATGAATTTAATTCTAAGTGAGAGATTGTTGAATCTATTTTATACTGAAAGTCATTCTTTATTATTTTTTCTTTTGTTGTTATTTGGATTTATTTTGATTTTCTTTTAAATTGAAAAGATATGAGATTGTGTCACGAAACAAAAAAAATACATGTTGTTTATACTTCACAACAGATGGTTTTGTGATTAGAGTTCAACTTACATATAGAAGACCAAATCATTGGTTCTTGTATAAAATAAGTGTATTATTCACTATCTAGATATGGTTTGATACTCTATTGATAATATTATAGCATAAGATTTCATGAGGTCTATCTTGACTATGAGGAATAGTAAAATTCTAATTTCTTATGCTTGAGGAATAAAACTCTCGATTGAAGTAAGCATTGATACATTGTAAATGTATTTCTTCACACCCTCAATAAAAGGACAACATTCAATTGATAGCTAGGTTTCCCATGATATGGTGTTTGGGTTTTGCATTAAAAAAAATTATGACCTGAATGTTAAAAGATTAAAAAAAACTACCCCAAAATCCTATAACACGAAACAAAATAAGCTGTGAAATTTTTGGCTGAAACTTGCACTTAGTTATTGCATTTATTTATTTATTCTTTGATAATATTTTGGCACTGAAACTTCCTCATCAAGAGATATATCTGAGGAAGCTTGAAGCCACAAACTATCATCCAAAGGTAGATATAGGGGAAATATTGCTCAGCAAATTTTTGTGCTGCAAGTGGTTGGCTATTTTTGTGAATGAAAATCCTAGGCCAATATGGTGTGAAGGACATGTGGCGGTGAAAGAAGAGGACTTTATGTTTGAAAATAATTCACTTTGAAATTCATGCCAAGTGTGTATATTATCTCATGTTTGTGTCATAATACGTTGTTGTCTATATTCTAAGTTTCTGGAAATTCTTACTAACATGCTTTATTTTTCACATTTTCCTATTTAACCTGCTGGTTATAACTAATGACTATAGATGTGGCTATTATGTAGTATCTGCATTTTTAATTTGCATTTGCATTAACATAGTAATCCAAATTAATAAAAGCTTTTTGTACATGCATCCGTTTACAAGGATTCGCCTACAATCACATACCAAAACAGTCTATTTGCTCAAATATTTTGAAAATAAAAGGTTAAACAGCAGATTTGGCTCAAAGAGTAGGGCTTATTGTCATTGTCAGGCAGTAAAATTGTAAAAAATATCTTCTATTGTAATAATAGAATATTCATGGTTCAAATTTATTCATTTTTAATACTAATGTTCAATGTCAAGTTGTTGACTTGTTTTGTTTCAATGTCACATTATAGAGTTTTAAACTCCACTAAAAATCCAAACATAAGCTATTGTTGGAGTTGTGTTTTCCACTCTCTTATCTCTGTCTATTTTTCATCCAATTCAGTGTCAAAATTATTAAGCTATGTATTCATCGATTTATTGTGTTGATTGATTATTTGATTTTTTGTGATGCTATTGTGAGTAGTTTATGTGTTTAGCTTTTGTTAATTAGTTGCATGCATGAAAATATTTCATTTTAAGTAGTTTGCTACATGGACTGAAAATTAAACTACACCATTGTATCAATGACACTTTTTTTATATTACATGACAGGTTTATATATATATATATGTCCTGATTGCAAAATGAAGTTACATTATATATCTTGAATTCAAAATCAGGTTATAAGTTGTTAAAGGTTCAACCATACAAAGTTTAATGATTTGTTCTTTTAAAAGCTTATTAGAATATATTTTTTTAATCATGTTATTGTTTGTTTCACATATATATTTTCAAAGCTTACTAGTATTTTTTCTTGCATATGTATGTACTTTATAATAGGCATTTTCATTATAAAGGTGTTATTTTAAAATTATGTTCATTGAAGATTTGAGAGGTGGCCATTTAGCAAGGAGCAGAGCTAATTTTGCAGGAAGGGGGGCAACTAAACTATCTACACCAGCCGTCCTACCTACAAGCACTGCCCCACCAGCTTTAGGGTTGACACCTTCCCTCAATGTGAAGAACTTTCAACCACCTACCCCGCAGACTGATATGGAGTCTTCTACCACATCAGCACAAGCTGGGTCATCAACCACATGTGGTACCATGTGGAGAAAAAATATAAAATAGTTGATAGAAAGACCACGTATGCACAAAATGTTTATTATGCCACTTATTGTTTTTTGGTTGGTTGCTTTACAAGATAATTTATTTTTATATGAGATTTACCATTTCATATTATTTTGTAATTTTTGGAATAGATTTCTTCCAAGTACTCCAATGGACATTTCTAAGATTTTCAAGCATATACTAGAAAGGAAGGGTGCAACATAAAGGTTGGTGCCTGCCAACACTAAGGAGTTCTATTGGGACAAATTTAAGGTATTTCATATGCACTTGTTCTCTTGTTACCATTGCACACTTGACAAGATTCTTTTAATGTATCTATGTGAACTAACTGATGTTTTGTTGGGTTGTTGCTTGTATATGGAATCACCTTTCAAATATGGTGAAAGTGTACGTGTTTGAGGATGATAGAAATTTTTTTGTGTTTGAGGGTGCAACACAAGTTCAGTTCTGAACAACTATGATTCCATACACATTCTAAAACATGAATGAATAGCCTTTAGTTTCATTTGATACAATATTAAGCAAGCATCCAATAGGTGGTGTAGTATTCATTTGATAAAATATTGAGAAGCCAATAGGTAGTCTAGGCAATTGAAGAATATAAAATGGTAAAATTTATATAAACAAGAGCAAAAATAGACACATATCTTGATAAGGTAACCTGAATACTCTATGGAGCTAAACTTGTGTTGTGCTTTATAAGATCGCATAAGTGTTAGAAAAAAGATTCTATAGATGTTTGGTATGATGGTATAGTATCTCATTTGGATTTGCTCCTTTTTTCTTTAATTTTTCCAGACTGGTTACAGTAGGGCATTAACATGAAACAAAACATATTGCTTCTATTTATTACTCTACTCTCCATTTGAAAGTTATGATACATGATGATGATATTGCTTATAAAGTTAAAATATTGGGATTTAGTAGCAATAAGAGTAACTACATCTTTATATTTCAACATTTTAAGCTCCTTGTCATTTTTCGTGTGCCGCATACAACAGAAAAGATGATTTAAGATCATTCAAACATGTTAATATTGTGTTATTTTAAAATTACATTGTTCTACTAGTACTGTACTGTATGTGGTTATGCATTTTTATTTGTTGAAATATATACATATTTTTTCAAAAAACATGTAACTGGGATGATTCAAATGATGCATCAGTCAAGAGAACATTTTATATGGTGACAGGAAAGTGAAATTGGGATTAGTTGTGCACAATGCAAATCGAAGGGAAAAAGGAAGATAATATACTATAAAATGTATGAGAAAGCTGGTAGCAACATTGGAATACTTCTGAATATAAAAAGAAACATGAACAAACTGCTAAAAATCACCGTACAGAAAAGGGAGGACCTGGCACTAGTATTTCAACACATACAGGTGGCTCTAGATCCACAATTCCACATTGTATTGATTTGGTAAGAATTTTAAAAATATTTTTTAAAATAACATTTCCTCATCATCTTATTTGAACTAATTAATTTGATAATTAATTTAAGATGGTGCTTTCGTTGAAAAAAGATCTAAGGATAAGATTTCAATTTTGCTATATTAAAATAACTTAGCAATTATTCTTAAATAATTATTAAATTTATAATGAATTATGTATAGGATGCTGTGGAAACCATGGTTGCCTCTGCTTCTCAGTCTAAGGAGGAATTTTCAACGGAGCATGTGAAGGTTAACATGAGCCATTTGTATCTACAAGTGGTTGGATGTGAGAAAAAGAGGCGAGTGTATGGCCTTGGCTCTCAGGTGTCCGCATTTTACCTTGAGACTTTTAGTAGTTCCTCTACCACTTCACGCTATGATTTTACATCCGGTGAACGTCTCACACAACGTGTGAATGAAGTGGTTGGGTAGAGGGTGAGAGTAGAAGTTTAAGAACTTCAACTCAAAATGAATGAAGATGTGAGATTGTATAAATAACAATTAGAACATCAATTTCAACAAAATATGGAGCACTTTGAACGTATATATAACACATAGTTTCCATCCAATGCCTAGCATCCAAATCCTACCAATCCAGCTTCTACACCCCCATAACCATCTCCAAGTCATGATCATGATCTTTAGATTATGAGCTAGTTTTTTTAGACGATGATATGAACTAGTTATTGTGTTAAGAGTTTTTTTAATTGTTGCAACATAATTATTATAAGTTATTTGTATTGCTTTTATTTTCAACAATATACTAAGTTAATATTTGTTTTTCCAATGAATGTGTGCTTTTTATTATTATGGTTTTAATTATTTAATAATTAAATATATTGCAGTAATTTTTTAATTACTATAAAAAAAATAAATAAAAAATGGATTTTAGCGACGGAAATTAAATTTTAGTGACGGAAAATTCAATCTATAAAATGAAGTGTATATGAAATTAAATTAGCAATAGAAAATTAAAATTCATCGTAAAATTATGCGGAAAATCAAATTACGTCGCTAAACTCAGTGATGGAAAATTTAAATCCATTGCTAATATGGCGACAACTGAAATTTTTGTCGCTAAGTTTAGCGAGAAGCATTTACCGACTGAATTTTTTCCATCACAAATATGTCGCTAATGTATTTAGCGATGGATTTTTTGATTTAGTGATGGAAAAACCCATCGTTAATTCAACATATTTTTGTGTGGTCATTCTACCCTTAAATCAAAGGATAAACTTTTATTTCCTTTATTTATCTCTCTATTTAATGTTTCCTTTCAATTTATTTTATTCTCTCTTACTTCCCTTATTCTCTTTTCTCTCATTTCTTTATCAAAATATTTGACATCAAACTCTAAATTCATGATTTTTCATAAATCCTTTTTTAGGGATTGATGAAACTCAATAACTCCAATTTTAAAACCAAGAATAGATAATTGAGAATTATACTATCGGCAAGGAAGGTTATGTTTGAAGTGAGTTGATGTATTTTTATTTTCTTAATTGATTTATTAAATTAGACTTTATAATTGCATAAATTCTCACCCTTATTTTTCTATTTTTTTAGTTCAAGGTTAAATTGATTTATATTGTTTAATTTCAAATATTAGACCTATGGTTTAAGGCTTAAGGCTTGGAAAATCTTGGTTAATGAAGTAGTTTCTAAAAACTCATATGAAATTTCATATTTTGTATTATTATGTGTGTTGTTATAAACCTTTATATTGGTTTCTTTGACATGACTTTCATGAAGTTTAGATGATTTAATTGACATGTATGAAGAATTAATAACAACTCATGAACTCAATACTATGAAAATATTTAATAGATACATTTAGAAACCTATTTATTCATGTATTTTTAAAAGAAATTTATTCTTCCAAAATAATAAAATAATACTTGGCTATGTGTAAATGGCATCAAAGTAATGATTAATAGATTATATGGATGATTTTGAAATTAGTATATATTAACATGCATGTCTCAAACCCTATGTCATATATTTTGAATCTATATGAGCTATATGATATTTCGAACCAAACTATAATGATTTTGAAAATATATATGCATTGGATAAGAGATTTTGAGGTGACTATTAGCCCTATAAAGGATATGGAGGACTAAAACAACAAGAAAATATATATAAAGGTATGAATTAGATATGTCCTTTAAAAGAATGACCCCAAATCATCTTATACACTTGTTGTAAAGTTCTACTTTGTGAGGCAATGGTCACCAGGTTGGAAACCAACATATCTTTCATGGGACTTCAATTCATGGGAGTGAGTGTATGTGTTAATCAGTAGGGGTGGTAGCTAGGCTAGAGCTAGTAGTATAGTTTCTTTCTTTATATGCCTCATTCTGGTCTAATAGAGCTTGATATGTATAAATTATACATGTTTATGAAAAAAGAATGAGATGGAAAATAAATATTTTGATAAAATATACATACACATAATGAGTTTATGAACTTGTCATGTCATGTATATATATGAATATATGTGTGGATATTTCAAAATATATTCTTAAACTCTTAAATTATATATTTAAAAACATGAGTGCTAATAGATGTAAAAAATCAATCTTTCAATATTTTTGTTGAGTTTTTCCTACTATATTCTAGATGCTCACCCTTATCTTCCCCATGTGTAAGACATATTGATAGTCAATCCCATGTTTGAAGCTTGGTTGATTATGTTAGCATTTTGGTTGAGCTTTTTGGCTGTAGTTTGTTTGAAATCTTGTTATGTATTTGGCCATTATGGTCATTTTGTGTAAATAACTTTATTTTTATATGTAAATATTCTTACTTGATGGTTTATGCATATTCATTATTTTCTCAAGAATTCATTCCATTTTAAATGGTTAAATGTAAGACACCTTGGCCTACTTTTCTTGTTTTAATTTATTTCTACTGAAATTTTGAGATTGTGAGTATTTTAGAATGAAAAGAAATGAAAAACAAGATGGAATGAAGCAGTTATTGACGTGTCTACAACTTTTTGCAGACATGTGGTTGATGACATGCTATACATTTAATGATAAGTTTTTCTTGATTTTTCAATATAAATTCATCTAAGTTGGACCCATATTTTTAATAAATATTTTATTTTTATTTTTAAATTTACTTTATAAATAAATTATTAAATTTGTGTAATACAACTATTATATATGTGAAAACTGCTCACATCTACTTTTAAAGTATTTTAAGTCATTTTAAATTATATAATCACACCAAACTTATATAGCTCCTAAGTGAGAGTGACCTGAGTCATCATAACTTTTTTTGGTGCTAAAGAAAGTTTAGAGTTATAATATGTCTGCATGAACTATTATGTGTCTTGGTGCAGTTAGTCATTTTGACTTATATATTTTTGTGCTTAATGTACTAATAATTTGTTGGTTGTTTCTGAGACTCCTTTGAGTATGAGGTAGTAAATTTTGTTTTCCTTTAAATAATTCTTGGTGAAATCGGATCTCCTCTTAAGTAGTGATGTCAAACCGTATGGGTGACCCAGGCATGGGCAGTAGCACTACCCGATTAAGTCGTTCCTGGCTCGGCACGACATGGTCTAGAATTATGCCTCATAGCTCATACTAGGTTGTGCCTCCCAATGACATGGTTTATGTCATGTTGGGTCAGCTTGAGCTATGCCTTATGCCAGGCAAGGCATGACCCGTGTGCTTGACCCAATGATATTGTAAACTAGTTTGGGCGACATCCTGATAAGGCTCTAGTCAGGAAATAACTCGAGTGGGCATTTTTTTAAAAAAAATTTGATCGGACAATCACGTAGCTATCCAATTTTGTTAAAAAATCAGCCACATGGCCGATTGTAATTGGTCGACCCGTAAGCTTGCCATCTATCATACAACGGGTAATGGGGCATGATCCGGCATGGCCATCCACTCGGCCATGCTACTGTGCAGTGCTAGGCTGGTGGACCGTGCCACCATACTTCGCTAAGCACGATATGAGAATTTAACCATGCAGTGCTTGACATGGTATGGTGGCACGAACATCCCTTAAAAAAATAGTTCATGCCAGTACAACACGGCATGTCAGACACCTTAACTCTTAAAGTTATTTTTAAGGTACATTATTATTGTTTTTTATGTAGAATTGAAGTATTAGTACATAAAGAGGAATATGTTACAGTGGGGGGCTTATTCTCTTGGCAATACGTGCTATGAATGAGCTTTTAGAGCCTTAGTTTTAGTATGGTGGATCAAAAGATGCATCATGGGAGGCCATGTTTTAGCCATTTCAAGGAGTGGCTGTAATAATCAGCTAGGGAGTGCAAGATAATTTTGGTGTATGTGGAGTTGTAATACCAGTATCTTCTCATCTCACATTGAAGTAAGAAAGGGTGTATAAAAGGATGTGGTATATACCAAAGTTTTAAAAACAAAGCTTTCTTTCATTTAATGGTGATCCTAATCTAATGGTAACAAAATCATAGCTATCCCTGATTAAGATGAAGATGGACAATGTATATCCCAAACAATTCAAAGTTTCTATTATGACAATCCTGTTTCTAGGGGAAACAAAATTTTGGTGAGAAAATATCTCTAGGTCTTGGGATATAGTTTGTTTGATGTGTTTAGAGTTTGAGAACATATTTCATTTCATGACAAGTACTTTATAGAGCTTGCGAGGAAAACTAAGGCCCAAAGGTTCAACATGCTAATATAGGATAATATGAATGTTGATGAATATGAACTATTGTTCTATGAGTTGGCCTAGTTGGCTCCTAATGTGGTTGTCACATGATGAGAGCATGATGCTTTGAGCAATGGTTAAAGCTTTCTTTCTGTTGGATGTTGTTGACCTTGTTCATTCGAGACTTTAGCGATTTGGTTCCGCATGTCATTTTAGTAAAGCATGAGAAAGATGATGCTATGAGATTGCAGGAGGATCACAAGAAGAGGCTTAAAATGGCTAAGAAATATGGTTCAACTGAAGAAGAATAGATCATAGACTTTTTATCCTACTATTGCGACTTTAATAAAGTATCAAAACCTATTATTTATGACATGATCCAAAAATATCATTGGATAATCTATTTCTATTTCATCCTATGAAGATTCATAAATATATAAGTCATACAAGTAGTAAAAAGGGTATAAGTCTAGATATCAATCTCATTTTCAGTTGTGTGAGTAGTTTGAATATCTAATAGTTAAGAAATAGTTAGTCAAGCTGAATAGATAAACATGAGTCTAAAAAAGATACTTATATTCTAGGATTAGCTTAATTTGTTGTGTACAATGAGATTTTTATATTATTGGGATAATAATATGCTCGATTGTTGGATACAGAAAAAATTAGTGTGAAATTGCCCCTTTTCTAGTTTGACATACAAGGTGGTTATTGCCCTTGGATCGTCACTACCAAGGATAGCCCCCTCATAATTATGCCTTTGGCATTTCACCACCAAAATCCCGCATATTCTGTTCAGAAGTCATCCATATATTTATACTTTTTAAGAAATATGTTAAGTATCAATGATGATTACTTTGAATATATATTTCTATTTTCTAACTTTTAAAGTTATAAAAGATGGAAAATCATGCAGTTATATTTCTGCTTCACGAGCATCATACTTATATTAATTAATATACATCTTCTTATTAGTCTTGCCTATAAAAATCAAACAAGAGAAAATGACTTGCATGGTCATCACCACCTTATGAAAAATGTATACGTATGTTTCTCATGACTTAACTATCTCCATCACAATAACTACTATATAACTTTCACACCATGGTGAAACTCTTAGGTTAGACATTCTATAAAACCTTTATATCTTCTTAAGGTTAGTTCTACTAAAATTTTCACAATGGAATAATTATAAATTTGTTTGTGATTTTGGATGTATGAGTGACATACTTACATTAATTACACTTATATCAACTTAGACTTTTTGCTTATAGGTTTTTCTTATAAAATAATATTAGAAGGGTTGTCACTTCTTTTGAGTTGAATCTTATTAATATGTTTCATGACTTACATGTCACCATCCACCATGATCATCATACAAAAATATATGTTAGAACGGAACCCTAAATCTCTATTCTAAGTGACATACACATCCTTCAACAATCAAACAATAACATTATCACCAATAAGATTTATACAATCACAATCACCAACTTTGTTTAGATTAACAGTGGGGAAGAATTCATGTGAGATATTGTGGTTCATCTCGCATAATCAAGGGTTCCCAATGATAGATGATGCGAGGATCTTAGTGTCAAATCATACATTCATTCAATCCTTACTTATGTTCACCTTGAATATAACACTAAATAGCCATTAGAATGCATGTTCCATAAAGATTTTCTTGCTCTTGAGTTTGAAATTGGAATCTTTCTTATTTTAGGGCAAAGTCTCTAATTGCCCCTTTATACCAATCGAGGTCCCATTGATTTATTATATGGCTTTTCAAGCAAGAAATCATGAATTAAAGTAAGGGTCACAACTAGATTATTTTGTTGAATATCCTTTGGAGTGCAAAAGTCATGACAGTAAAGGAATACCATTACTCAGCTAATTGCACATTAGAATCAATAGTCATGATTAAAAGAATATCTTGATAGAGTCATCATCTTTTCGGAGCACATAGTTAAGTGGAAAAAAAATACCACAACTGAGATATTTTCTTTCTAGAATACAAAGTCATAATGATAAGAATATTCTATTGTTAAACATCACTTTGTATTATTTAATTTTGGCTATGTAATGAATATGTCATGCTGCTAAAATAAGCCACGACCTCTTTTCTAATATGACACTTGGCTCTCATGATGTGAAAATAGAATTATGGACAAAATTATGTTTTAGTACAAATGCATCCATGACTCCAAGATAATGTTATGGTTAAAAAAGAAAATATTTCATAGTCAAATGATTATGTAACAATGTGGTAGAGTTGTGGTTTTTAAAGATTATCATGATTTTTTGATAGAGTTGTGACCAAGAAAGGCATCCATATCTTGTCAAAAGGCTTATGCTAGTATAACCAAATCATGATATTGGAATTGACATGACCTTCCATTATTTTTTTGCATTCCAAATCAATTTCCCACCAAGTCCATAAATCTTATACAAATTATATCTTATTTCATTAATATAAATCTTTCTCTATCAAAATTACCATTTAGTGAAATCCTTCTATTATCAACCTATTTTTCATACAAATACATCATGAAAAATATATGAAATAATCGTACAAAATGCTTTCATAAACTACTTTGGGGTTGTGTTTCTGTTGATGGATATTGAGTGGTAGCTCTTCTAGGGTACACCACATTTTAAACTATTCAAGTGTTTTGGTTGTGGCGAATAATGGCACATGATAAGGGAATAGCTTCAACATTTCTAGCTTGTGAGATTGCATGCTACTACTTAGGCGCCATGTAATGCTGATTTGGCTCAGTCCATAGTTCATTGTTCGTATCATCCTAGTGTTCAACACTAAAAAGTATTGATTATTTTGGGTTATTTTATAAATTTTCTTAATGTATTTGAATGGAAAAAAAGCATATAGTGAAAGAATTTTACTAATTGACAACTTTAATGAAATTGAATGAATAGTAGTAAAATCTGATATTATTTGAGTAGGATTTGTAGACTTGGTGGAAAGCTGATTTGGAAGACAAAAAAGCAATGGAAAGTTATACAATTTTCAATGTAACATCTTGGTTATGCTAACACAAGCCTATTGAGTAGTCACTATAGTTTTTCTTGGTCGTGAATCTATAAAATAAGTCATTTAAATTTTTACACACCATGACTCTACCACTTTAGTTGTCACTATTCTTTTATTGTGTAATATATTCTTCATGGCTGTTATTTTTTCTTAGAGTCATGTTACATTATTTATTAAATAACATTTAGGTGATGACCTTATTTTCAAGATGTAGCAACCAAGTCTACCACTGAGTAAAAGAAGTCATGGTATTTTTTAGGGTCATAACACATTCATTAAAAAGCCAAAATACTAAGTAATTTTTAGTCATAAAAAACTTTACTCTCCATGAATTTTTACTCTAGAGATAAAATGCTTCAATCATGTTTTTTCTTGTCACCACAACTTTATGTTCCAAAAAGTAACTATCATATTTGCTAAATTCATACTGTTGTGACTTTGTTTTCTAGAGAGATTATTCATTGGTCATGCTATTCTTGCAGCCATGACAATTACTTCTAAAAAGTAATTATCTCAATCATGGTATTCCTATTTTTGCAACTTGAGTTTTATAGAATCATTATTCGAGTCATGGTAGTCCTTTGCCATCATAATTTTTGCATTCCAATGAAAATTTAACTAAATGGCATAGTTACTAACTCAACCTAATGTCATCAATTCTAGCTTTAAAAGTCACATAGTTGTTCATTGGAACCCGAATGTATAAGGTAGACTTAGGCATTTTTCCAAAAAGGAAGAAATTCAGATTTTGAGGCTTAAGTACCAAAAATCCTAGGTAGTGCAACTTAAAAGCCCTACTTAGGGTCATATTCAAGGTGAATAGAAATAGGGGTGAATTGGGAATAAGATTTGAGACTTGCATCCTCATACTGGTTATCATTGAGAATCCTCGATTCAATGAGATGAACCATGAAATATCTTAAACAAATTCTTCCTCAATGTTAGGCTAAATAGGAATCTATGATTAGTTTTATATATTGTATGTGGTGAGTATGGATATATAATATTTATTTGTGGTAAATATTATTGCTTCGTTGTTAATGGAATTACATATTAATTAGAATAGATCTTTAGCATTCTACTCAATCATAAATTTATATGTGCTTGTCATGATAGATGACCAAAGGTAAGTCGTAGTAAACACTCATGAGGTTTGATCCAAAAAAATGATAGCCCTTATAATCTTATTTTGTGTGATGAATTTACACATGGAAACCATATATAAGTCTGATTGATATAAGAATAATGCTCATGAAGCTGATATCATAAACATATTTATGATTATATTTTAAAATAACTTACATTCAAATGATATGGAGGTTGTATAGAATATCTAACCTAGTGATTTCACTATTATATTAGAGTCATGTGTTGCTCATGACATATAATAACATGTAAGTCATTATTTGCACATAAGAGGAGATATTCTATAAGGTGATAATATTCTTTTAAGTTACTTTATCTTGTATGATATCTATAAATGAAATCAATAGAAGACTTATGTTAGTTAATATAATTATGCCACTCACAAAGCTGAAAACACAAGCACAATTATTACCACATCATTTCTCATTTTTTGTGATTTTATAGGTTAGAAAAAATAAATGCATACTCAAAATAATTATTAATGGTAATTTAGCAACAATTACCTCACATGAGTAACAAAAATGAGCGTATGAAATACAACTATATTTTTATTAACCTTTGTGGGTTCTCCCCTCATCAAATTTCCTTATGCATTCTTGGATGTCATCCTTCATTTGCCTTTTCCATCTATTAATAGATTAGTGATAGCTAGAAATTCATTAATTATTTTCCTATCATATCGAGCCCAAATACCTCTCACATATCATATATTTTCCACCTATACTCCAAATTCACATAGAATTCCTTTATAACTAAGATATTTCTCCATTATCTATACATATAAAATATTATCCAAATCTTCTTCTTTATAACATCATCAAAAGTAGGAATGAACCCACTAAATCCACTCTCTATAATCAATCATTTTTTAAAGCACAAAATTATTCAATTTCTATTCAACTTTTGTAATGAAAGTCACCCTAGGTGCCATTGCTTTAGGTGACATCTCTATCATGCAAAGTCTCTACCTTTTCCTTTTCTCCATATAGCTCATTTATATGCTATTATTCTTTGACAATCTCCTTCCTTCTATTATCAAATCAACAACTAATGAGGATTTTGGTGGGTTATTGTGGTTCGATAATTTTGTGGAGGAGATTTGAAGGTTTAGTATTTATAGTCATGAACTGTTAATTGAAAGTCACACACTTTGGGTTTATTTTTCTTCCATAGTGAAATAGTTGTGACTTTAAGGATAGCAGCATACTCAAAAGTCAAAACATTACGTCAAAAGCATGGCTTTAAGGATAGCTTGTATATTGTTATTCTTTTTGAAGCACAAAAGTCATGGTTTTGAAAAATTAACATGGCATTGTCATTCATCTTCCATAATACATTTTCTTTCTACGCATCAAAGTCATGACTAAAAAATCAACCATGGCTTTTTCATGAAGTTTTTGGTGGGTTTTTAATTTTTATAACACCAAAGTCATGGCTCTAAAAAATTACTATGACTTTGGGTAACATTTTTTTATAGCTATTGGTTAGAATATACTATTCTTTTGTATGTGGTAGAGTGTATATGTGTAGTTATGCACATATAATTTTATTATCATAACATCATAATTCATCACACAAAAAAAAATGGGTTGCCTTACAAATAATGTTATTTTTAATATCAATAACTACAACACAAACTTTTTCATATCCACAAAAAATATTTACCATCTATTCTAGTATACCACCCTACTTCTTTCTTTCTTATACTTTTGATATCATTTTAAGATTATAGAGGAATGATTATTTTTATTTCTTCATTCATATGTTCATTAAGTGAGCTTCTTACTTCTCTTCATCCTTCTTTTCTCCTTAGACTTTTCATTATAAAAAAACTTTCAATTTTTTAATTATATTAGCACACAACTCATCTACCTTCTTTAATACAGCTTCCAAAGTTATATAGTCCACTTTCATTTTTCCTCATAAATAGTTGAGGCCATATCATTGAATTCCTCATTCATATTTTTTATCATAATTTATATATGTATTAGCTATGAAGATTGTCTCTTTCATTTCATCTTCTTCTAAAGTTTCATCTATAGCTATTCTACCTTACTACAAGGATTTCAAATGAAACATTTTCTTCAGACTTAATCCAATTTGTGACTTCTTTCTTCATGATTAATGATATAATCCTTTCCTCTTAACTAGAGTTGACTCTCCTAAATTCTTCTTTTAATTCCTTGAGTTTAGTCATCCAATAAGATACTAAAAAAGATTGAGACCCATAATATCTCATCTTCTCATGGCTTCCACACCCCCAACTCATATGATTCTTTTCCTACTAATGATAGGTTTGATAATGGTTGCCATAATATTGAAAATAGATGCCACTTCTTTGAGTATAATAAGTCTCATTGTAATTATTTTTCCCAAAATAGGATAGAAATAAAGAAACATCAGAATATATATCTCAAGACATTACGATATAATCATTGTCGAAAGTACATCTTGAGAGAGTTTAAGGAATACTTTTTAGATTAAAGGATTGCATCCTAATTGTTTGCACCTGACATTTGATTACAAAATGGTGTGGTAGAAAGAAAGAATATGACTCTTATGGACCTAGTAAGATGAATGATGAGTTATTCAAATATGTCTGATTCCTTTTGGGGGAATGTGTTAGATATAACAACTTAAATTTTAAACTTAGTTCCATCTAAGTCTATACTTTCTACTCCAACTGAATTGTGGACTAGACGTAAATCTAGTCTAAAACATATTCATTTGTGGGGTTGCCTATCACATGTGGCAAAATGGAAAACATATAAGTTGAAATCAAAAATAAAAGTTTATTTCTTTGTGGGATATCCTAAAAGAACTAAAGGTAAGTTGTTTTTTTTTTGTTTTTTAAGGTAATTTTTTTTATAGTTCAAAAAATCAAAATATTATTGTTAGCATCAATGCATGATTCCTAGAAGAGGACTATATAACAAACTTCTTCAAGGCTAGTAAGTAAAATAAGAAGAAGCACTACAAGGAAATATTTCAAATATGTATATGTATAACATATACTAGTACGTGTTAATATGTGTGTGTGGGTTGTCTTTATGGATCCATGTATCTAAACATGTGTCTAAGTATACATACATCTAATAATCTAGTACTCAACATATTTGTGTGTGTGTGTGTGTTTACATATTATATATATATATGCATATTTTTAAAGATCATATACATATATTGATATTGTTATGAATGTGATTATATATGTGTGTATATAAACACACACATATTACTATGTGATTGTTTATACATATATAGATTATGTGTTTGGGTGTGTAGGTTGGTGCATCTATTTTAGCAATCAAAAATTGTACGCATCACATGCAACCCCTAAACCATGTTTATAATGACACTTATAGTGTGCATTCATTCTATACTTTCCCAACTAATTAATATATCATTGATGCATGTTTTCTTTTCAATTTGTGTTCTTCCTAACATTAATAATTAATTTGGTGTAATCATTCAAAGTTATGCTTATTCTTATTTGTGAAGCATATATCTATATCTTGTTGTTTGCATTCATTTTTTGTTGGACATATTTTTGTTTGTTAACTTAGTTGTGTTTTGATAAATTGTCTTGGAATTCCATTGACTTGGATGTTTCAATCATAGCAAGGGCTATATGATTATGTTTAATGTGCTTTATGTTAAAAAAGCCTAACACTAGTAGCTTGTATTCTTTCTTGACAAGGATGATTTATTATACAAGCATCACATTTTGTAAGTAAATTAGCTTAGTAAGTTTGGATACAATCAAAAATCTATGGTATGTGTAAACATGCAAACACACAAACACATATACACATATACCCACATATATATATTCATTTAGAATTAAATTCTAATTTTTATATAAGTCTATATACATATACATATATATATATCACATATTTTTACAATTTATATATATTATATTTATTTTTTGCATACTGAATATATACATACATATACATACATGCATATAAATTCATACCATATATGTATATAATTTACAATATTTATTGAATTTATATTCAATATATATACAATAAATATACTATGTATAAAAACAATATATATTTTTATACAATATGTAAAGTACACATGCATGTATCCTCTGTGTGTGTGTGTGTGTGTGCCTAGAACTAATGATGAATAAATAAAATGGTGAAAATCAACAAAAAGTTAAAATAAGAGATGGATTAAATGGGATTGTGCTAGCACCCACAACATGTAGTCCAAATGGTGGATGCTGGATGCATTCCTCTTTCAGCTCATCAGTTTGACCCCCACTCTACCCTCTTCCTCAAAATGATGATAGCCCTACTCCCACATCGAGGCCTCTAAAAAGCCAACCAATAGTTAAAAATAATGTTAATGAAAAATTTATAAAAAAACATTAATGGTGAAATATGAATAACAAGATGATAAAGATAGATGTGTTACATTCTGTGAGTACATATATAATTCATTTATGTGTGTACACATGCACATATATATTGCATATGTGTGTGTACACATGCACATGATAAACATGAATTATTTAATATATTTTCACTAATTTAACCTTAAATGAATAGCTTTCACTAATTGGAAATTTTGTTCGAATTAGATGAATAGTAGTAAAACTAAATATATTCTGTGTGATAGTGAACTTGATGAAGTGATGACTTTGATGCAAAAAAAAATGAAGTCATGATATTTCTCATATCATGACTTAGTTATACTATTCACAAGCCTATTAAGAATTCACTATAACATTCTTGGCCATGACTCTATAAAATAAGTCATAATAATCTTTGTACATTGTGACTCTACCAATGAATTATCACAATCTTTTTACTCTATAATACTATTTTCAGGGACATGATATTTTTGTGGAGTCATAAATGTGTTATTTCTATAACACAATAATGACTATGATTTTATTTTCATGTCATGATAACCAAGTAGCTCACTGGTAAAAAAAGTTACAATAATTATTAGCATGTCGACTTAATCAACATAGAGCCAAAAAATCATATTAAACTAAGTGATTTTTAGATAGGACAATTTTTTCACCACGACTTTGTATTGTAGAAAAAATTTGTCTTAGTCATGACATTCTTGTCAATATGACTTTTTGATTCAGAGATAAAAAACATCAATCACAATCATTTTTGGCATCATGACTTTGAGTTATAGAGTGTATTTATCTTTATCATGACATTCACACTACCGCAACTTTGTACTATAGAGG
Organism: Sapria himalayana; assembly: GCA_029783825.1. NCBI lineage: Eukaryota > Viridiplantae > Streptophyta > Magnoliopsida > Malpighiales > Rafflesiaceae > Sapria > Sapria himalayana. The sequence goes on from JAREIK010003476.1 coordinate 1,270,151, forward strand.
AAAGTTACTTTAGTTGTATCATTACATTCTACCATGCCATTATACTCTAGAGAGGATTTAAAAATATATCTTGTCGTGATCTCAACCCAATATCATTACTTCTATTTTAAAGATTCACACATAACCCTAATATATAAAAGGAAGACTTAGAATTTTTCATAAAAAGAAGAGGAGGAATCAAATTTTGAGATCAATAGCATGCAAATCCCTAGATGGTGCAACTTCTAACCCCTACTTATGATCAAATCTAAGGTTAACACGAGTAAGAATTTATTGGGAATAAGTTTTGACTTAAAAATTCTCACTATGGTTGATATTGGGAACCTTGGATTCCATGAAATATCAAACGAAATAACTTACATGACTTCTTTTCAATTTTAGGCTGAAGTAGGACCTATGGCATGTTTATTATACTTATCTTATGATGATATGTTTATATATCATTGTCCAAATACTAAAGACATCTCATCATACACACGTGAGCTAACCCTAGAATTTAAGTATCTTTATGAAACCCTAGTCTATCTACAGGACTTGAGCAGCTATTAGTTTATTAATAGTTGATCAAATTATCTACACAATCCATGTGAGATTAATATTTAGATTTACAGCTATCTTTTTTGCTTATATGACCCAGATATTTATAGAACTCAATTTGTTGAAAATAATAGTTCAACAACCTTTTGTGACTGTATCAAAAATGATAAGTTTTGGTAATATAACAAAGTCATAATAGTTTTCAAGTTTGAAAATCAATAATACAAATTATTCTGAATGTTATCCATGCTCATTTTTTTGTAAATTAATTTCTACTATCTTACATAACCTGGATGCATAATGGTGAACATAATGATTAATATCTTAAGATGGTTTCTAATGTAAATGAGAGTTGACTTCAACAAAAGAACACAAATAATATTTGAAGATGTATCTTAGCTGAATATTGAAATGGAAGGTATCACATTGGAAATTGAAAATGAACATGATATCAAAGAAGATATAACTCTGAAAGAGTTGAACTAGGATGTTTTATTTCATAATTTAATTTGACAATTTTTTTTGCCATGAAGAATTTGTTACATTATATTCCTTGGGAAAATTAATACATATAATAGTATTGCTTATAAATAAGTCATTTTAGTTGATTTTGAAAATATTAATGAAAGGAAAGTCTAAGAGAACTATGTTGTCATCCTTTCATTTTTTATTATATAGTGCTCTCATTTTAAGCTATTGATGTGTCTAGTCTTTAGGAACTAAGCATTGATTTATCAAATAATGAAAGTCAAAAAAAAAATTTAAAAAGATCTACTAATATTTTTAGGTGACATTAAGGATTAAATGGATGTAACACTTGAGACATATTGCGAAATAAATCACTTGGGATGAAACAAAGTAATGGAAGATAAATGGAGTGTTAAGGCTTCTAGTTCTAGTTGATGGTGAAACATGGAAATAATTTGATCGAAATGATTGTAGTTTTGCATGAGAGCCTTGGAATGTTCATTACATAAAATAAATAACCATTAATTCTTGTTCCATGTAAGTTTCCACCTAATTGAGAATGAATGTCTTTTCTAATTTTTTTACTTTATATCATGTGTTAAAATACTCTATAGAGTCTACATCTCATATATATACTTATAATGTAGAGAAGAAACAAAATTATGGCAAGGTTCTCATAAAATACTATCATTAAAACTTTTGCAAGATGCTTAATACCCTACAACTACTTTTGTGCATTATATTGTGTTTTAGAGATTGTGTGAATGTGAAAAAAATGATAATGTAAGTAAGAATTGAAAAAACAACATTACTATGTATATGCTATTGGAATGTGATATCATGAAATTTTTCATGATGATATTATGATTTTTTTTTTCATAAAATAGATGGAGAATATTGAGATTGCATTATAATATTAATATAGAACTAGTATAAACTAGTCCTGGAAATCTA
>JAREIK010003476.1:1277109-1327392 GCA_029783825.1 Sapria himalayana
AGTGTTTTGAGACAACATTTGAAATTCATCTCATTCGAACACATTTAAATGCAACCAAACCAAGAGTTTAAAAAAAACTATTGGAATACTTGTCATTTTAAAATTTTTTTAAAATTATACTAATCAAAGAGTTACAAGATACCTCTCAAAAAAATTATGTTCTCCTAACACATTCAAACAATACCAAAAAGAGTTTCAAGATTGCGCTAAAAGCTCATCATATCTAAACACAATTGAATGACACCTAATAAAGAGTTTCAACATAGCTTTAAAACTCTTCTCATTAAAATTCATTCCAGCAAAATGAAACAAAAAGTTTCAAATTAATTGTTGAATTTCATCTTATTCTAGCTTTTTCGAATGAGAGACAATATTTAAACACAGAGTACTTCATGGAATAAATGTCTAGTTATCCATCAAATAAGGGTGTTCGATCGAAATTCATTGAATGAAAGCTAGGGTTTAAAAATATGTTTAAAATGAATTAAAAAAAACAAATGGTTTTGTGTTTGAAAAAAATTTCATCCGTGGTTAACTTGATACAAAAGAATCTAAGGCAAAAACATTGGGTTAATAACCTTCTATTTCGCTATTTTGGTGAAAAAACACACAAAAACTATTATATATATATATATCATGTATTTCCACACGTAAGTATCTCACATACAAGTAAAAACAAATTATTATTCATACTATTATTTACTCCAACAAATACACACATGCATTTTCTATTATCTTTAGAGTGTATTTGGTTCTACTTGTATAATCATAATTAAAATAAAAAAGTATAAAATACAAAATACAATTGGTATTTTTTAAAAGAGAGAGGTTAGAGAGAGAAGCTTTCATCTTTGCCTCTCCATGGTTTTTTCAAAAATTTTCTTCTTTCATAAGTTTCATCTCTTTCATGTGAGTTGCATTAGTTATAATATTTTTTGTATGCATTAAATTATGTTACTCTAATTATGGCTAATAAAATCTCATCCATTAATGGAGTGAATGTTATCTACTACTAAATTTATCATATTGAAAAGGGAGAAAATGCTTTTTCATTTCTCACCATAATAGTTATTTCTCCAAAACTCTTTTTTCTTTGAAGGATCCATTGTGCACAACTAATTTTTCAAGTTTTCTTTTTCTTGTAGCTTCTATCCTAGAAAAATTCATGAATGAGACCATTGATATTTTTTTTTGAAACTTTCTTCAAAGTTTTGAAAATTTTTATGGAAAATGAGGCTAATGAGCCTAAAATCTATGTTGGGGAATAATCAAAAAATATATAATTGAAATACACCTAAAATAGTACCTGGCCTCTTTGTAACAACTTGATTCTAAGAATGAGTGATTGAAATGATACTAAGATTTATTACTATATTTTTTCGGATTCTAACAATGGTACAAACTTGGATGAAGATTTTGAGAATAGCATAAAACTATATGAACTCTGCCTTATTTTATTTTTCAAATATAGGCGTTTGGATTTCTTTTCAATAATCAATATTTTTTAGAAACACCATTAAGTTCCAATTTTATTTAAGCACCACCCTAGCCATCGAATCTTTTTTTTAATCTTGGTTGCTGGTCTTTTGAATGAAAAAATTGACAATAACCTTTGTTTACTATATGGTAGATGCTTGTTTTGAAAGAATTGCTAATGGGAATTTTCTATGATAATAAAGAGATGTTTGTGCTTTCTATGCAGATTCAACTTCTAAACATTCCAGTTCCCATGTGGAATCTAGTGAGCTTGGTAAAAACTACTAATTATATTGGTAGGCTGCTTCACATACATACGTTAATAGTTAATATTAGTAAAATCTTATTCACTAGGGTGGCGGTGGAGGATGACCTTTAGTAAGGATCTTCATTCTAGCATTTAACTAGCTTTTTTTTGGATGTGCATAACATTTGGTAGCTTATAAAATAAGCGAAATTACTTTTATGCAAAATCTATTTCTCCATTGGAAATCTATTAATAAATATTTCAAAATCTTTCAATATATCCTTAAATAGTGATCCACATTTCCCTCATCCTTTAAAATGTAATACATTTTAGCATCTAATTGGTAATGAAAGTATGGTTTGTCAACATAATGACATGGTATGAAAATATTATATGGATTTCATATGCAATCCCCATTTTATGGAGCCTATTATCCTCATTTCCAAGTATATTGATTCTCTAGTTATGTAATCTATGAAGAATTTTGGTATGAAGCTTGTTCCCCCTAAATATAGTTCTTTAAATGGAAAGTAGACTTTTTGCTATTGATCACCGAGCATACACTGATAGGTAGAAAAATATTTATAGCCTCTAATATCAAAGCTAGGGAAGAGTTTATCAAAATTAGAAGATAATCTAAGGTATGAAAGCAAAACAAATACAATTCCATTGGAATGTAAATGAACTATCATTAGCGAACCTTCTCTCCCTAGCAGAAGGCATGAGTCTTCTAAAAATATCATATCACAGTCGTTACTAAGGATAAATATGATAATATGAAAAAGAATTCTTTGAAAGGCCTTAAAAGAGTTACACTCTTTTGATTCTAGAAAAATGGTATTAAGTGGATGAGAGTATCTAACCCTTAAAGAATGTGACATAAGCTTTCCTTAACTACAACTTGATTATGATAATAAAATTTGGCTTGTGCATGCGGATGGATATGTATTTGTTTTTATGACTAGGTTTTTTTGCATGTGTATTGAAATGTGGTTAGTTAGATGCTTTTGTGATTTATTTTGTAAACAACTTTGTCTCTTGTGCATTTGGTTGGTTATATGGATGTGATTGTCATAAAATTATATTCTTATTTGAGTCTTCATATTATTTTGTTCTATATTTACTCATTTACTTAAATGACTAGATATTGGGGCCTAGGGGTTGTATTTTTCCCTCTTTCATGTGGTTTATTTGCAATTGATTTTCCTTTTTTCTATGCATCCTATCAACTATGCCTTGTAGATTTTTTTTTTGTGTTATCTGGTCTAAGTTAATTTTTTTCATATAATGCAATTATTTACATTCTATTTTTTTTGGTTAGTAAATTTATCTACAATATATTTGTAAATAATTTCATATCCATAATCACTTATATTGCTATGAAATTATTTGATATGGATTATGTAATCTTGTAGGCCTCTAATTGTGATGCCTAGTGGAATGGTAATTTCTATTGTCTTCTATTTGTCAAATGTGTTATATTTTGCTCTCCCTTAAATTAATTTATGAACATCACTTGTTGGAATTTCGTAGGTTTTATTAGTCCCTTAAATCATAAAGAAATATTGTGTATGTTTCAACACATTAATATTGATATCATTGGCATAACTAAGCTTTATATGTTCATACAATTTAGGCTACTTAGTCAGAAATTCTGTTAATATTTACATGTCAACAATTTTTCTATTGATAATCAGAGAAGAATTTTTATTCAATGAAATAGTGAATTTCTTGAGAGGTTTTCATTATCATATGCTCTCTCCAATTGATAAATCTAAATTATTTTTTTTTTGGAGAACATATTTAGTTTCTATATATCCTTCATTTATTGGCTTCATTTTATTGTGTATAGGAAAAGTCTTTGGACTTCTCTTAGCTAGGACTCCTAAGTTGAACTATCTCTCTTGGTTAATTTTAGGAGACTTTAACTCCATCTTATTTGTTGCTCATGAATTGAATAAAAGGCTAGTCTTGTTGTATGAATTATAGAATCTTGAATTTTTGTTCTTCTCTAAGTTTATAAGAATGTCTTCTTCTAGGTATTTTTACTATTGGTCTAATGGCAATATATTGATCAGATTAGACATGGCTCTTATTAATCCTTCATGGGATAATATGGTTCTTGATAATCAAACTAATTGTATCCCTTCAAGAAATTTCTCCAAAAATGTGTGCATCCTACCCTCAGTTTTAGATTATCTCTACACTGGCCGAGTTCTTTTGATAATCTATAACATGTGGAGTAGTCATACATTTTTTTATCAATTATTCAAAGCATTGGGTTTTCTCACCTTATTAGAATAGTTATGTTTTAGTTGGTTTATAAACATCAGTTAATGAAAGATCCCCCTTGGTCATATGTTGAACTCTTTACTTGTTGAACAATTTTCATGTGGAGTTAAGAAGGCCAACAAAGAGTTTGCTAATATCCAATCCAACCTTTTAACTATTATCTTAATTAAGATTTAGTCAACCATGAGGTGAAGTCACTCTTTCTAAGGCAAGGAGAAATTTTTAAATATTATAAAATATTTATCATTCTAATATAAAAAAAACTTTAAGAGGCAGAGTCATTCTTTATATGGTAAGGATAAATTTTTAAATATTTGACAAATAATGATAAATATACAAAATTCTTCCGGTGTCGATCAATGGCAAGGTTCAAAAAACTATACTATTTTATTCATGGACTCTATTGACAATTTCTCTTCCTCCCCTCATGTGGAGATTAATAAATTTATATAATATTATCATAATCTATTGTGCAAAGAATCTTCTATTTCCAAAAATTGAATTTAAACTCTAATGTAAAAATTCTCTCATATCACAATCATAGCTTAATCGCCATACACTCTTCTAAAGTCGGAATTAAAAATATTTCATATGATATTGGCATGTTCAATTTGAAATCTCCATAGCCGGATAGATTTTATTCTAAATTCATGAAGACTTCTTGGGATAATGTTAGAGATAATTTATCAATGCTATTCAATATTTTTTGTATTCTAAAAGAATGTTAAGGTGAGTTAATCATGTCATCTTTGTGGCATTAGAATTTAAAAAGTTATTTCAAACCTTTATGCCTCAAGGTTAAATGTAATTTTGAGTGACATCTTTGATCTAGCTTAGTATACTTTTTTAGGGATGAATAATTATTGACAATATTCTATATTTCTATTAGCTCAAGCTTTTATTAGAAAATAATCTTGTAAATGAATATCTCATATATTTTTCCTTAAAATTGTTCTCTAAAAAGCTTTTTAGATGGTGAATTCGAGTTTCCTCACTACTTTTATGATAAAACTCAATTTTCTCAATAAGTTTGTAGAAACTATTCATAAATGTATATCAATGAATACTTATTGCATCTCCATCAATAGTAATGTTCATGGTTTTTTTGGAAAGATGGGTCTTAAACAAGGAGATCATATATGTCCTTAACCATTTTCTACCTACATGGATCCTTTCTTGGTTGTTTCACATGACAAACCAAAACCCAATCTTTTTTTATCATCCATGATGTATTGATTTGAGATTAACACATCTCATGCATGTAGATGATATCATGGTTTTATTTTATTGGAACTCCTCGATCAACTTGCTGGATAATGCACTTGAGGATTTTCTTCCTCATATAACTTATCTCTTAACATATCCAAATCTTGTAATTTTTTTGGCGATGTCTCTCACAAAGTTCAATTGGATATGTTAGATTGAAGTAGGTTTTCTAGGGGTTGTCTCCCATTTCATGTTTTTATAGATGCTATTACACTCTAGACATTTTCTCACCTCTTGATTCACTCCTTATTCAGAAAACATCTACAATCATTAAGTTTTGGGAAGCTAAGCTATTAGCTAATGCTAGAAGACTTGAGCTTGTCAACTTGGCCATTCAAAAGAGTGAAGCATCTTGGTTTTCCATTTCATTTGTTAAATTTTTATTATTACAAAAATAAATGTTTTATGTAGAAGATTTCTTATGGTTCTTGAATGAATTACTTTATGTGCATAAGGATAACTAGCTGGAGATGTCCAATTAGATAAAGTTATTGAGTTGACCTCGGGTGAAGGCTTCTTGTTTCTTGTATAGATATTTTTTGGAGAGTCTTTTTTGCTATATAAAAGGTCCACTAATATGATACAATTTATTAGATCCCCAAAATGTACCATCTTTTCCCTTTGACTATTTGAACTAGATGGAAAAGAAATAAATATCTTCATTTCTATTTATTAGTTTTAGGTGCAACTATATCAAAATATGCATCATGTGTATACCGAGGTACAATTTAAATGCATAGTTAGTTAGTGACTCAATTTTTGAGGAGTTTTAGATTCATGCACTTCTAATATTTTCATGCTTGAAAGAAAATGACTATAAATATCTATCTTTGAACTTTATCTTCTTTCTCCTATTCCTTAAAGATTGGTCATGACACAAGAATATCATGGAGCATCTGGTAGTTAATCAATTGACTTTTGCAAGATATCATTTGAACTAAAAATATGACTTTTGTATGGGGTTGATAAATTTACCAAGAAGCACAATGAACATACTATTTATTTTATGGAGCAATTTGTGGTAGGATAGTAGTTAATATCTTTCCTATTATATGATAGTTTTAAAAATTTTCAAAAAAACTACCTACTCTAGTTCATCTTAATATCAGAGTTTTGTACGGAAATAATCTTTTTTAAATAAAAAATCCGAATAAAAATACTGATTTGAAAAATATAACCAAACTAGTGTGTCTAGAAATAGGGTGACAATGACCCTCATTGCAAACGATGACCTTTAGTTTAAATCAAAGGTAGGCATTGTAAATGCCGGCTATTGAAATTTAAAAATTTTCAAATCTCAGTATTGGGAACAATGACTATTGAAATAAGCCCAAAGGTTGCCGTTCACTATGATAGCTATTGAATGACGGCTATTGATATGGAATGTTACATGCATGTTCATGCAAGATATGTAATGTTCATGCAGAGTGAAAAAAAATACTGTCACACACACACACACAACTATTTTCATAAATGTGTATTGGTGAGTCAGCAAAATAGGAACTTTTGTTGATATCTTGAATTCTTAATAATGCTCAAATGATAATATATGAAATGAATTAACAAGAGTTTAAGAACACACTACAATATATGATTAAATCTCACCAATACCTCATTCATGCCAACGAAAATAGTCTTCTTCTCAAGCACACCAATCTCCGTCACGTTGAACTTATTCAGCATGGCAATCCTAGAGATGGTGGTCATGGGCTTCACTTCAAGATTATTCATTATCATGTACGTGACTACGCCTTTCACAAATCCTCCAGCTCTTGACGCAGATGGTTCAGGCCTTTCATTAGAATCGTAATTACTATAGTAGCTATATATGAACAACTTCTTCCTAGCGATGATTGTATCACTACCGGCCAGTGAGAGAAGGGTTCTGTAGCACAGGAAAACCTGATGACTTTTCCCACCGTCAAAGATATAATGGATAAAAGAAAATCCATGATGTCCTTGCCAGCTTCAGCGAATATGAGTCATTTGTGTTGTTGTTGATTAGTAGTTTCAAGAAGATCCTAAACTAGCCTCTGCTTGCCATACTAGTGATTGGAAATGGTTGCAGAGAAGATGGTAAATACGTATCAAAGCAACAAATTTGCACCAAATTATATATTGAGTTTTAATAACCGGCATTCACAATGCTGGCCTTTGATTTATTTCAATACCCATCATTCACAATGATGGTCTTTGCCATCATGTTTCCTCATGTACTAGTTTGGTTATATTTTTTAAATCAGCATTTTAATTCGGATTTTTTATTTAAAAATTATTTCCGTACAAAACTCTTAATATCATATATATTCTGATAAGATGTATTGTTATAAATTATATAATTGATTTATATATCACTTTAATTGAGATTTTGTTTTTTTATACACTCAAACTCACCACCGAAGGCTAGTTATTCATAATAGCACATTGGCATGATATTTAAATGATAATGAATGTCCTTGTTTCTCAAACAGAGGGGCGAGGGGATTCATTATCATCAGTACTAGACTATGGAATCACATTCATGGAATAGTTAGAGTCTATTTTATGGTACAATGGTCCCTCAAGTTACTAGATGTTTATTCAACTTTGGTTTTTATATAAGCCATTTTGATTTGCTTAGATTCTTACTCATTTATTATTTTTAGAAAATAGATAAGACCATATAGTGAAATGGTCAAAAATATTTTTGTTAAAAAAACTATGTTCTTTTATTAAATAAATGAGGATGAGAAACATTAAATTTTTTTTCCAAGTAATAATATTGGTAGTTGTAGTCAACCCTCATTGTATCTTGGTACTAGATTTACACCACCTAACTCCAAATAATTTAGCATAGAGTTAACATTTCATGCTAGGACATTTGCTCACTATAATTTCTAAAAGGTCTTCTAAACCACCTAAGATGAGAAGGCGACTTGAGAATTTAATCTCCTACACACCATGAAAAACTGCCTAAAAAGGATATGTATCATCTAGCACCAATTTTCATTCAACCAATTTCATCGCTAAGCCATCACTAATCCATCACAAATTTTTATTTCAATGTAAAATCAGAAATTCTTTGCTATTCCCTAGCTAATCTCTCACAATTTAGCTAGGAATTGATCCCTAGCTAAATTTCATTTGCTAAATTGATATTTTCTTGTAGTGAGATACAAAAGAGGGTGACTAAAATAGAATAATTATCTCATATATTTGTTGTTACTCTTATTACTAAAAAGTAGAGAAGCTGAGTTCCATGATAGAGGATTCTCATATTCAAAGGCCAAGAAGAGATGAATAACATCATTCATTTCTTAAAAAAAGGAAGCAAGGTTATATTTAAAAAGTATCTCTTACTTGCCTTTAATTCAATAAGAGGTATCAACAAGCTTTCTCTCAAAATACAATTTCTTAATGATATGAGATCATCAGTAGAGATTTTGTGAGTGTGTCATTCTACCTCGAAACACATGAGAGCTACATCCCTTTGTTAAGACATTAGAAGTTTGGGGAAAAGATGAAAAATATCCAACTATGTTGATACTAACTCTTTCATTATGATATTGCCAATATATATTAGAGGATAAGATTATGATGAAAATCATAGTTTTAAATAAGAGACCTCAATGAAACTAAGTAATACAATATTTATTTTAACATAATTTATAATGATTTTTCAATTGGCTTCGAAGTATTATGTAGTGGTTATAATGATATATATCAAGTTAATTTTGATAGTATTGTAAACAAGCATGAAGAGATGAAAAACTCCGTATAGGTAGCCATGGAGGATGTGTTATGCATTTGTTAAAATATCTAATTTTTTGCTTAGGCTCATCCCAAAAATTAGTTGGGCAAGGATCTCTCATCTAATATTATTCTATAAGTATATGAATCATATAAGTAATAAATTAGATTTCTAGTCCAGATATCAATCTCATAGGAATTGCACATATAATGTTTAGTCAATTAATTATAATTAATAGCTTTTTTAGTAGGCATGATAAATAGGATTCTAATCATAAATCCAAGATTCTATGAATGATTTATATTTTTATTTGTGATGAATTCTTAAATAGTTTTGTTATGATTATGCTTAGTCATAGAATGAAGATTGAATAATTTTTGAATGGCCTCGTGCCATGTTGGTATGCAAGTGGTTATCAACAATTGAACCCTTCCTAATAATGGTTCCATTGTAGTTGTCCACTTAGTACTTAACCACCGAGACAATACATCATCTCTGCTTGGAGGTTATTAACAAGTCCTCACCTTTTAGACAATTCATTAATTGTCCTAAATGATTACTTCAAATATATACTCTTATTCTTTGACCTATAAGATTTTTCTCGATGAGAATTGATATAGTAATGAAAACATTTACATTCTTGGCTTCATTAGCATCATGCCTACATGATTAACACATTCTTTCCTTCATGTTTCATCATTTGAAGTCATATGACTGAATATAACTCATAAAATTGTCATTGCCATACGAATCACATCTATTTGTGCTTGTCACATAGCTTGGTTGTCACCATCCACCACTATGAAAGGCAACTTTCACACCAAAGGTAAAGTTTTAGGAGAACATCCTATTTAGCTTTCAACATTAAATGAGGGTTAGTTCTTTTAACATGCATAATAAAGTAGTTTATAAAAGTATTCATACTTTTAGCTTCATAAGTATCATACTCATAATAATTAAATATATCTTATTTTTGGGGTTTGGCATATCTCCCACATCATGATCAGAAAGGTTATCATATTTTTTCTACCATATGTGTGGATGTGTATTGAAGCTTAACTATCACCATTTATCACTTCAATCACATAAGAATCCACAAATATCCAAAACTATAGCAAAAGTTATATTTAATTACTAAATCATCTATAACCAAATAACATCATAACAAAATATCATATTTAAAATTTTAAACAAAGCATCCATCATAATAAACATATTTATCATCATTAGATTCTCTTTTTAACCTAAAATTGAGGAAAATAAAATATGAAATAAATGGAAATTTCTCTTGTATGAATCCAGGTGCCTAATTTCAGCCCTTAGTAGAATTTTGGTTTCAAAATCTAAATCTATCCAAACTTGATCAATTCTACTTTGATTTTCTTTTAGAAAGGGATCAAAATGAATGTCTGCCTCATATGATTTATGCTTGTGCCTTGTTTCACCCTCATTACTTGTGGATCACTCTAAAAATAAAGTCATAGAGCCCATTAAATCATCTTTCCCATGCTTCTTACAAATCTCTTTGAATTCATAGTGTTTTCCTTCTATAACCAAGTGTATGGTATAATTTTCCTTAATTAGAAGTTATGACACTGGATAAAAGTCATGAATTTAATTTTTCAATCCTATAACACAAAGTTTTGGTACTGGGTATGAACCATGACTTTGGTCTTTTTTATCTACATGATGGTCATGATACTGAGAAAAGTTACAATGAAATATTTAGCTTCTACAACACAAAATCATGACATTGAATTTGAGTCATGGCTGTGTACTATTTCCTTGCCTTGAAGGTCATAATATTGGGAAAAGTCATTATGACATATTTGGTTTCTATAACACAAAGTCATAATACTATAATGTGATCATGACTTATTTATTTAGTCTCTATAACACAAATTCATGATGTTGGGTGATGACTAGAGTTTTGATTCCTTTCTTGAGCCAAGAGTCAAGATGTTTATATGGATGTGACTCAAATTTGACTCTCCATAATATTATATAGCCAAAAGTCACGACTCTAGATTAGAGTCTTGACTTTTGGCTTTAGTATTTTGTGGTTTGGTAAATGAAAAGTAGTAGAATCTAAAGGCTACTATGACATTTATTATTAGGGGAGAAATTATTTGATGTGACATAAAATTAATATTGTAGTCATAACATTATTTTGAGCTAGTTTAGCTATGATTCCAAGAAATCTTTGTAGTCAAGAGAGTCTATAGTATAGTGAAAAAATTATGATAATAATTTGGTAAAGTCATGCATATGAAGATTGTCACAACTATGTGTGTAAAGTTTTAGCCAAGAATAGATGTCAAAACTAATCTATAATTACTCAAAAATAGAGGTGACAAGTTGGACGAGCAACCCATACATGACATGAGGTAAGATCCAAAATAGTTGCGTTAGGCCAAACCATACATTGTATAGTACCATGCTTGGCCTGTGGTCATGCTTACCCATGGATGGTTCATGTCGTGCTAGGCTATTTCCAACCATACCTCATGTTGAGCTAGGCATGCCACATGTGCGTTGCTCATTGACATGGTCTACAAGCATGGGACATGGGTCATTGGTCAAGGTTTTTTTAAAAAAATTATTTGCCACATCTACATGATTCTCCCCTTGCTTGTTATGTTTACATAATGGTCAAAAATTTCTGCCCTGATAATGAAAGAGATAGGTGGAGATCTGTGATAAAAAAATAGTATTTATATCCAATAGCTACTAGATATAAAAAATAGTCTTTTATCCAATAGCTACTTGATATAAAAAAATAGTCTTTTATTCAATAGCTATAAAAAATAAAAATAGTATTTTTATCTTATTTTTTGTAGCTATCAGATTTGTATCGAATAGCTATTGGATAGAAATCTAAAAGCAATCTGATTTTTGCTCATTATAAATAATAAAAAAATTCAAAAAATAAAAAAATATATTATTTAATGTAGAAGTTTTTTATAAATATAGGATAAAAATTTTTTGATATTCATCAAATTCATTTCTTCTCCTAATCTCTCATCTTCTTTCTCTTAGTTTCTATTTTTATGATTTCCTCTTTTTCTACTCTATTCTACCATGCTATCTACTTTGGGATTTGGGGTCAATAGTTTAGAAATAAAAGTGGACTACTACACAAATAGAGTTATATTATTACTACACATATTACATTTTTATTTATTAATTTGTGTTATAATTTATAAAAAATTTAAATTATATTTTTTGAAAATTTAGAATAAAAATAAAATAAAAAATAGATTTTAATGATATTGTTTTGACCTATATATAGATAATAATGACAACCCGACCAAAATGTCCTGGGCTAAAACTAGGTTCTCTTCAATGGTCTTGATTCTTTTGCCTAAATCCCAAAATATAATGAACTTTAATAGTATGAACTCACTTTAATATAATTAAAAATAAAAATTATAGGGGTGTCAAAGAAAAGTTGGTATAGTGTATATATTATAAAAAACTATATAGATGTAGGAGTACTAGTGAAACTGGCTATATTAAGAGGCATATCAATCAATACACCAAAAAAATATAGTGTATTAGATCTCAAGAAACCCCAATTAAACAATGGGATCTTTGAAGTTGGATCAAATATAGCTTCATTGACCCCCTTCGTTTACTACAATAACTTTGGGAGAGAAGACATGACCAAATTTAATACTATCGTGAGTTTTATGATTAGATTTATAGGGGATCTTAGGGTAGTTAGCATTATGCAAATATACTTCCAACATACATATCATAGAAATATCTAGGTCCACTAATAATTAATAAATTTAAGAATATAATGGAGTGGTTATGTAACATCCAATATTTGAACTAGTCATGATGATGCATCATTCACATGCCTCACTGCCCACTGGCCACTATGTTAATTCTAAGTGGAAATAAAATAAAAATATTTTAAGATTTCTTGAGATCCTCCATCCTCATTATAGCATTATCATATATGAGTATATAATGAAGATTTTCAGGGAATATAATATTCAAAATAAAATTTTTAGAATTAAATTCGATAATATATCGCATAATAGTGTCATTATTAATATGTTTGTCATTCTATTAGAGATAGGTGATTAAGTAAAATTGTTCACATTATATGTGACATGTAATTAACTTAATAGTACATGTGAAAATGAAAGTTAATTTTCTTACATAAAAAAATTCATTAAAATACCTTAGAACGTCTAGCAAATAATAAAAGTTTAATAGTGTATATTTGTCAGTGGGCCTAAAAAAATTCTAAACATATATAATATATCATTGAAATTATGCTTACATGATATTAGAGTCATGTGTTGGCAACCAACACATGATATCCAACTATATCAATAGTAAGTGATGAACTTATTATTGATAATTTAAATTATAATATAAGAATTTCTTTTATGAAAATTCTAAATATATTATATGATATGATAAATATGTATTCATATGTGTATACTCTCACCACTTACATTTCACATCGGCACATATGCAATATTAGTGCTATGTTTGGAAAGTATAAAGGATATTTTGTATTTAGTGATATGAGATAAAAACTAATTATTTAAAATACTAGTCCTCAATTCCAACACTTTATTACTTGGATACTTGTATGTATCCTAAAGTTAAGGTGGAAGGAGTAAATAGTATATTAAGATAAAAATCTATTTGCATGAACTAAGCTAACAAACCTGAAGGGTTGATTCATGAAAAATTAACTAATATATTTATATTTAATGATACTAGTTGTGGTAGTTGTAGTAAGGCTTCAAGAACGGACTTGGACATCATATTAGAAGATGATGACTTTTTCATTTAGTTAGCCATAAAAAAAATGACAAGATAGTCCATTGAATATGAGCAAGTTGTCTTAGTACATATATAATGATTACTGCTCTATCTTATCACATGATGATAATGAGAATTTAAATATTTGAGTTGGTAGAAATCACTTGAATCCACTCATCATGTGATATCTAAGATGACATGTAATTTACTAACTCCTCTAGTGTCTAGCATATTATTAGAGTCTACTTTTTCTATGGTTGCCAATATTATTTCAAATAGAAGATCTAGACTATTACTAAATATTGTTGAAGTATGTTCATGCTAAGGAAGATTCGAGATTAGACATTTAAGATAAAGTGAAAGAGTTGATGGCGGATGATGACTCACAAGATATTAAAGATATTGAGGCCATTACTAGCACTACCTGATGAATCATACATGATAATAATGACTCATGTTTATATTTTTGATTTTTTTTGTCATTAAGAATTTCGGATTGTATTGTTTTTTTCATATGATATCTTGAGTTGAATGTAAACTATTTTTTTAATTATTGATTTAATTCATTTAAAATTTAAATTAATAATGCACTATAATTTTTAAAGTTATTATTTTGATATTTACTATTTATAATAGAGATAAATTTAATCTTTCAAAAATTTTTAATTAGGCCTTTCAATCACCCATAACCAACATGACTTGACAAGATGCAAAGCCAACTCGGCATGACCTAGCATGGAAGAGCCTAAATGTAGGCCAATATGGTAGTGTTGGGATAACCTATATTGAATTCGTGCTAGCATAGCATGGCATGAGAAATCATCTCATGTCATGTTAGGCATGGCATGATGCTCGACCAAGCCACAAAAACTTTAACCTCGCTGGCATAACAAAGCCCATTTGAAACCTCTACTTAAAGGTGTAATCAGGTCACAACATGTCATATGCTATGACTTGTCTAAGTTTTTATTAACCTTTTAGTCACCAACACCACCAAATCATACATTTTACACTAAAAACTCTCAATTTCGTAACTATTTGAAAAAAAAAATCCTAGAAAACTATGTTTTCATGAAATCATTATAAATAAATCTCTCTTTCAGACAAAATATATCATAAATATCATACAAAATAGTTAGTATTACTTGGTAATTGGCATATCAAATAAACTCTCACACTAAAATTATTACTTATCCTTGAGTAATCCTTTCCCCACTTACAAAAAAACCATGTCATATAACTTCAATAATGTAACAAAGACATCCAAACACTTTTAAGCATACAAATAAGAAAAAAAGAATAACAAAATAGCACACATTCACATATTCAAGGTGGTCATAGGTATTATTTTTTCTTAGGATGGAATTTCTTAAAGACAAAATCTAATCTTGAATACTCAAATGGTGGTAGTAAAGTGGTTGATTTCTCTGAATCTCCTCTAGAACTTGATGGCCAATCCAACATCTTTGCATTCATATCATACAATGCATCTTGTATTATCCCAATCGAATTTAGTGCACCTTCAAAAGATCTCATTGTATAGTATAAGTATTTTTCATTTGTATTGCATTGCCTTAATTCTACAATCCATTGATTCTTTTGGTAGATCATGTAGTTTTCAATCTTTTGGTCTCTTTTAGCCACTAGCATCTTCCATTCCATTGCGAAAGAATGGTAGAGCCTCCTAAATGACTATGTACTCTCCATTATAGTGACCTCAATACATTTCATCTTTCATTCCAGAATCTTAAAAATCATGTTTTTAAAACTTGTGTTTTGTGTCATTATCCTATTTTGTGATATGGAAAAATGAATATAGTCACAACAAGTTTTGTGTTGTTGCAATTGGATGTCTTAATGACATAGATGAAGTCACAACTATGTTTTGTAGTATTGTGACTAGCTAACTTAAAGATTCAAGTCATGACCATGTTCTATGGTGTTATGACATGAATGAATTAGCATAGAATATGATATCATGACTTATATCTTTAGCTTACATATTTTTTTTTATTTAAGTACTTTGTAAATGTAAAATATAAGATAAGAACATTAGAAGATTATAACATGAGAAAATAGTTGTTGTACAAAGTACTATCCAAAGACAATGAATTTTCCTTTTCTCTTATCTCTTGCGATTGTTCTTCCTTTCTCTCTCTCTCTCTCTCTCTCTCTCTCTCTCTCGTCCATTTTGTGCTTCTTATATGAGAGTTCTGTCCTTTTTTTGAATTCCTAATTACCATCATGATTCCTAGTTTAGGATTACAAAATGGTTATGCAAGATATCTTTGGTATTCGTGTCCTTGAGAACTAACACTCAATATCATCTATCATTTCTCATATTCTTTCATAAGATATGTTTTTTGACCTAACTATACTAGAATTTCTCACACAATAGCATGTATTCCTTGCAAATATCATACATGCGTTTATTACACATATAAGTGTGTTTGGGGTGAACATTCTTTTCCAACTTCCTATGTTTTGGCAAAATTCTGCCACCAAAATGACACAATTTGACTAAATGCACTCTCCATTTGTGCTATATTTTTTATTTTTTTCTTGTTACTCACAATAACACACTAGCCTCACCATTAACATCCACATAATAAAGGCACACCATACATAGCTGTTAATTGGCTAGAAACCATCTCACATGATGCACACACTCCCCAAATTCACCAACATTAAAAAGATTTCATGACTTTCATCTAATCATGAAAATAACTTAAATTTGTATTGTAATTTCTATAATCACATATATGCATGAAAAGTCCATTTAGGGAAAAGAATCTATAATATTTATCCTTGATTATTTCAAATGATGTTTGACTTAAAGTGAAGAGAAGAGGGAAGTAGAACATGAAATTATAATTAAAAAATACCATTGGCCATAGCTAATTCAAAGTATAGAAGAGAGAGGAGGAAAAGAGAACAAACTTCAATTTGCTTTTGGGTTGTCTATAGACTTCATGTATTGCCTTCTTTCCCACATTCTTTCTTTTTTTTTTCATTTTCCCATACTTTATTACATATATTTCTTTTTCTTATGTCCCTATAATTTTTCCCTACTATCCACACAAATGGTCTTCTTGTCTACCTTTATTATCTAAATTATATTTCACAAACCTCCCACCCCATAATTCTCATTCCAACTTATAATTTTATGTAAAACAAACTATTTTATGTTTCATAAATATAATTCCTTATTTCACTTCCACTTCAAAAACAAATTTTAAAAATTTAGACCTTCTAAATTTCTATTTTATTTTCTCATGAAAATAGCTTATTAAATTTGGGGGATAAAGCTTCTAAAAAAGATATCAAGTCAACAAATGTTCTAATTTTAAAAGATTTTTTAGATATTAGCTAATGAATTGTCTAGTTTTCGTATGGATTGGAAGGATGATTCAAGATTGAAGTTCTACATGTAACTAATCATGTGTCTAAAATTATATATAGAATGCCCTTGGAAGTATTGAAAAAGTGAGACCACCACCCCACAAATTTTTTGAGAAGTTATTTATCTATCCTAGTCACTACATGGATAGTACTCAAATATCATTGATAAAAAATATACTAATCAATATGTTTATTATTGATTTCCATAATTAAATAAGGCAATTAGAAAGAATAGATATCCTTCATCCAATATTATTGATTTATTTGACTCGTTTCCATAAGCATATATTTTCTCTAAATAGATCTATGATCTAGCTTCTATCAATTAAAGATTAAGTAGTTTGATGTTAAGTTGACAAGTTTTAGGAAATATTATGAGAATTATGAGTTCTTGGTCATGCCTTTTTGGTTTACTATTACCTTGGTCATAATTATGATTTGATGAAAAAAATACTTAAGGAAAATTTGGACAAGTAAATGATTTATGAGATTATGAAAAAGAACATGGAACTCATTTGTGTAAGAAAATTAAATGATTCATATTCATAAAAATGAGCCAATGTTTTTGTGCCACATGCCAAATTGAATTTGTGTTTTAAATCTTTGATCTTGTTTTAACAATTATTAAGTATGTCAGCGGTAGAGGCTACAAAATGAGTTGGGTCAAATGGCTAGCTTGTGGCCCAACCAATGTGCTTGTCATGCCATGTCATCCCGACATATTGTGTGAATAATGGGTTATTTCCACCCAACTTAGCTTCATGATAAATAATATTGTATGTGTGAATAATATTGCATCCTTATGAATAGTAATGTGCAATTTACTTGATAAAATGCTAATAAATGCAATAAAAATCTTAAAAGATATAATACAAAATGGGAGGGGGTTGTATCAACATGCAAGTAGTTTATCCTTATTGAGCACAAACCAATTGCTGAATTTTGCTAAAAAATCAATTCCTGCTCTCTTCAAAGTCAGTTATGGGGAAAATAGGCCACCATTGCCTCCCATATGCAAAAATTGTGGCTCACTTATTTGAAAATAAACCATCACCTAATAAATCTCCACCTTAACTAATTATCAAATGAATAGACATATGTAGTGTATTCCGATTCATATTTAAATCTGAAGAATGTTGGCCAAGCCCAAACAATGTTTGAACTTTATAGTCATTACAACCTTGGGCAACATATATCTTAGATTCCCAATAGTATCTATCTTTGGGATACATATCTTTCCTCCTTAAATAATTTCTCATACAAGTGATATTGAACATCAATATGTTTTTTTTTTCCACATGATAGACTTGATTGTGAGATAAACCAATACTACTCTAACTATCAAAATAAAAATCAAGGTGATTATTAGTAATTCCTAACTCATCAAAAAAATCTAATAGCCCAAATATCTTCATTAACAACCTCTATAACTATCATTAACTATGCATGTATTAATGGCAAAGCAACTACATATTATGTAAGGTAATCACTAACTAGTTAGTACTCAAGCAACAAAAAAAACTCATCATAAATTGGCCAATATTTATCCAAATCATCATCATGATCAGAATCAACATATCTCATCATACAATGCAAGTGTTGTTAGTAATAGTACTCTAAGCCTATCGTATGGATATGGTATTTTGACTATTTGTGAAAATTAATTATTTTAATGATTTGCATGTTTGTTATATATAATATCCTTGAATAATATTATTAGTTATCCTAAATGTCTCTAATCAATTATTATTATGGGAATAACAATGAATTAAGATTAATATAATATTTGATTGATATTCATAGGATGAATATGTGTATGAGATGCAAATCAAATTTATATCTATTTGTTGAAAACAAATAATGGATAGACCCATCTTGAAATTAATATATGGATTAAAGTCATAAGTTAATCTCTAATAATTGTGTCATTAAATCCTTTGACCTGAGATTGTTAAAATTCTCAGCATAAAAAATATTATATTTTTATATAATCAAACGTTGTCTTTAATCCGATGACTATAAAGATTATACTTGAACATAATAAAAATTATGTAGTGAGATATTAGTAATTAAGATGGAATCTATCCCTCTTATTATAAGAGAGATATCTCTAGGGCATCTCGATAATTAAGACTGAGAAATGTATGATCGTTCTCAAATGAATTGATGAAGATCAATGTCATTTGTTTAATCAGTCTAATTAGGTTTCGAGTAATCAAAATTGAATGATATAAGGTTGACTTTATTAATATCTTATATTCTATCAAGATATCAAGAGACAAAAGGATTATGTTATTATCTATATTTAGGTTGTCTCGGATCATGAGCTTTTCATTTAACTTGGATAGTCATAATGTCTTGCTAGAGGCCACTTATGACTTGTAGGATCAAATGAGATTTATGCCTACTATCAATGTTAATTGAACCTATAGGGGTCGCACATTAAGAATGAATAATAATGGTTGTGTTTTTCACTTTCTGTAGCAATTTAAAATGAAGAGATTATTTTAAATTACAAATAACAATTAATTATTATTTAAATTCAAATTTAATTTTGAGAAAGTTTAAATTCGTGATTTAAACAAATAATTAATCTGTTCTATTTTTTTATTGGATAAAAAATAATTTATAAAGGATTTTTTATAAAGAGTTTTAAATATAATATATATATATATATATATATATATATATATATATATATATATATATTCGTTTCTTTATTCAATAAGAAATTGAATTTAAATTGTTATTATTTAAACGAATTTTAAATAAAATTCAGATTTGAATTTAAATTGTTATTATTTAAAAAAGTTTTAAATAAAATTTGGATTTGAATTTAAATTATTATTATTTAAAAGAGTTTTAAATAAAATTTAGATTTCAATTAAACCCTATTAGACTTTTATATATATATATATAAGTCTGGTTTTCACATGTGATTCTTGATAGATTATGGGATAAAAATTATAAATTCTGCTACATTATGTTCTAAGTGGATTGGAAATTCTCCTCCTTTCCCTACAAGTGTATCATCACAATCAAATATTAAACAAACAACAACAATATTTAGAATGTAAGCCATAATCCATTTTACATCTTTCCATTGTCATTTACTAGCATCATGCATATACCTACTCACAACTCAAATAACATATGAAATTGTTGGATCTTGTACACGTTATTATAGGCATCAAACTATTTAACAGCATTAGAATATGAAACCTTTTGCATATATTCATGTTCTTCATCTATAATGAGAGATTAAGGTGTACTCATATTTAAGTGAGAGGAAAGTAGAGCACTTTTAGGTTTTGATTATTCATTAATAAAAAATATTGTAGTACTTTTTTAAAATACTACTTCCATCTTTGATTCTCTATTTCGATAATCTTATTGGCTTCACTTTGATCTTTCAACTCGAATTATTGATTTAATTGCGCTTTCAATTTTTCAATTTCTTTTAGAATCTTGTGTGGCAATTAATATGTCATCAGCATATAAAATTAAGTTGATAAAAAAACTTACATTGTCACTTGTAGAAGTAAACATAACAATCATACTTACTTATTGTGTACTTATGCAAAAAATTACTTCAATTCTACAAATTTTTCTTTAATTTGTAAACTCAATCTTCTCTACCAACTTTGAATTCATCTTGCTGATTTATATGGATTTTCTCTTTCAAATCATCATGTAAAGAAATTATTTTCACATCATGTTGATTTAGCTTCAAATCAAAATACCTCATTAAAATCAATTCTTTCTTTTGCACAGTCTTCCATTAGCTATTTTGCCTTAAATTGAACATCATTCTTAGTAGATACTTATTTTTACTTTGCATATACCCACATGTACCCAATTACTTTTGGTTGTTGAGCTAGCTTCCAAGTTTGATACTTTCTAATGGACAACATCTCTTCATCCATAATTTTTTTGATTCTTCATTTTTTGAACTTTTGTCTCATTTTTGGTGGAAAAAGTTTATCATCTATAACTAAAAGCACATAAGCTATTATATCAGCAAAGCAAGAAGGTTTTTTAATTTATCATCTTGGCCTACTTGTTGCTATTAATTCTTCTTGTTGTAGATGTTCTTGGATTATAATCTCTTCATCATCTTCATAGAATTGTTATACCACTAGAATATCATCATCAATAGCTTCTGGAGAGCTAATTATAATCTTATGAAACTTCACCTATCATGAAATACTCTCCACCATCCGCATTGTGTCACTAGTCATTTGATCATTTGTTATACATTTTCTAACATAGCAAATTCATCAAGGATAACATCTCAACAAAAGAAGTTCTTTTTTAAATCTCATAAACAACATTTTCTTAGCTTTTTGATCCAATTTAGATTCATCAAAAAGATAGTATGTAATGGAATATCCAATTTTATGAGATTAGCAATGAGTTTGATTTCTCACAAAATTTGGATGAGCCTTTGTGTACAAGAAGAATAGTGGGAGTGAAGTTGAATGCATTGTATTGTATGTGGATGACATACCTTATTAGAAATGACATCCCAATTTTATAATATGCCAAAGTATGGTTATCCAAGAATCTCTCCATGAAAGATCTAGAAGAACTAACCTATATTTTGAGAATAAAAAACTATAGAGATAGATCTAAAAGGTTGTTTTTGGTTTTTCACAATCTACATACATAGACAAGAAGTAAACATGGAAAAATCTAAGAAATGATTATTTCTCATGACACATAGGATTACCCTCTCAAAGTTCATGTGTCCAAAGGCATAAGATGATCAGATATGCATGAGTTTAATCTCATATGTGTCTATTATACAATCAATCATGTATGTTATGATATGTAAGATAACCAATGAATTATATATTTTGAGTGTAATGAGTAGATACTAGTTAGACCCTTGAGTTCTTGAGAAAGATTAAAGATGTATTCATAATATATAAAGATAGAGATCTTGTAGTTAGTGGGTATACAAATGCTAGCTTCTAATCTAATAGAGATGAATCTAAATCTCATTCATGTTATGTTTTCATATTGAATGGTGGAACAATCAGTTAGAAAAGTTCCAAAAAGGAGATGACTTCTAATTCCACAACTAAGTGGAGTACATTGTGTCGTCTAAGGTAGAAAATGAAGCATTTTAGATAAAAATGTTCATTGTTGAACTAGGAATGATCCCTACCATTATTGATCTAATACCATTATACTATGATAACAATGTAACCACTACAGAAGCAGAGGAAAAATGGTCATATTAGAAGTCCAAATACATACCTTGGGTGCATCATCTAGTTAGAGAGATCATGGGTATGAATAATGTAATCATAAATAAAGTGCTCATGAATCAAAATATTGTTGATCCAATGACTAAGATATGTTTCTAGAAGAAATATGACTCACGTATACTCATATATGGTATGTTATATAAAGACAATTAGCTTTAGTGCAAGTTAGAGATTGTAATAGTAGTACTTATTGTGTATAACTTATTTTAATTTATAAAATATTTCTTTATTATTTTGATATTCATTATTTGAATTAATAGTGGTCTTACATCAATTAATAAAGTTCATGATATGTAAATATAGCATAAAAAAATCATGATACGATCATTATATTAATATTCCTATCATGTATAATTATATTAGCATCTAAATTATCCATAATCATAGGATCAACAAAAATGGATATAAATGATCCAGATAGACTAGCACATGTTATACTTATTTCGACAATCATATGAATTTCCTATTCATATATAAATTATAGTCTCATAATAGAAATGGTATAAATATCCTTAGACTTGAGGTACTCAAGGATATCATGGATATTGATCATAAATTTTGATTTCATTCCTTGTTTCCTTTTAGAGATTTCTTGTAGGATAATGATTGGGTACAACTAGAGAAGTTTAGAGGTAATTGTGTAGCTAACAAATGATCCATCACTCCTAAAAGGAGAGAATAACCAAGGCCTCTTGTTAAGATTGTTTCTTAGAATCTCTAGCCATAGTGGAAGTGACATGAAGAAGACTCTTTAGTGGCATGCCTAATTACATAATGAATCTCAGAGATAACAAAAATATCATTTAGGCTAGATGTGATATTGGAGAGTCAAACCCTTGGCTCTCCGATCATTTGGTGGTCAAGATGTAATTTTTAGATACTACTCATAATTTCACAACATAAATGGTGGATTTGAGTGACAAACATAATCAGAAATCTATTGGGTTATATACATAGAAGGTGTGAAGAAGGAATAAAAGAGTCTTGAATAATGATCCATGTTGAAAGAAAATGATTTAGATAAGATTTATAATAAAAAAGAATGTTAGTGAATTGGATCGTCTCATGATTAGAAGAAATTCAAAACCATTTAGATGAGCATTAGGATCATTTAGCTAACCTTTAGGCCTAAAGCTCATGAGAGTGCATTCCCAATTGCATTGAGATGCATGTAAAAGACTCGCTTTTTTAGTCGTTTCATTAAAGAATTTCATCTTCAACCTCATATGGATAAGATTATATGTGTTCCTACCTTAGAATACTTTAGTTGTTGCAGATCTACATCAGAGAAAAAAAAACACCTAATAAGATTTGAAACTAAGTAAAGGTATCACATTTCTTTCTCATTTATGCTTTTCATTAGTTTTCATGATCCAAGAGATCCATAAAAGGGTTATTGGTACAAATTTATATTTATCTATTATTCCAATCCATGATGCAATTCATATAAATCCCTTAAAGAATCTCATGGATAATTAGCATTTTAGAGCTTGCCCTTACCATCTAAACTAGCATGTGAGAGTCAAAATTATTTTTTTTTCTGATATCATGAATTATGATTTGTATCACTCAAGTTTTTATTTTCAATAAGACAGCATTGAAAAACTAGGAATTAAGGAAGGTTAAAGTTGTAATTTTCTCCATTTTCAAAAGCTATTGGTTTCATAATGATAAGCAATGTGCATTAGAATTTGTTGAAGAATATTCATAGGTGTGTATGTTTGTGTGCATGTGCATGTGTATGTGTTTGATTGTACTTATGACTTTGGTGATGCAGATATTAGGGACTAACACCAAAACCAATTGAATGTTATAAACTAGTATCCTTAAAAGAAACTCCCATAAATTCAATGATAAATATATAAAAATTTATACAAAAAAAAAATGTCTATTAAATTCATAGCTACTAATTCATAATTAACAAGGACTAGTAATAAAACTATGATAAAGTAATAACATATAAGTAAAACATATAAGTATGATAAAGTAACAAGGACTAGTAATATCTCTAAAATAAATAATATGAATTTACAAATTTCTGAAATATCTAGGTCACATCAGGGCATATGTGTGTTTTACATGATATGTAATTAACACTCTTGGTTTGCTATATTTTGGTTGCTATGGATAGTAATTTTAGGATGTTGTAGTTAATAGGTTGTTGGGGAATAAAGACAAGTGAGATTGTGAACTAAGGATCTCCACTCTTTGACTTTTGGTGGCCTATCTTTGTTGAATATTTATGGGAGGTTAGCAAGGAGCTCCCCTATAAATTAGAATCCTTTCTTTCCCCTCAATGAATATCAAGCTAGACAACTTATCTTCCTCTTCTATTATGTCCTTTCTCTAGATTTAAAAAGAGTGAGAATGAGGGTATTTTGACTCTTGTATAATGAATAATTGTTGGAATTATTTTTTGGATGTATTTGGGTTTTGGGTGAACATTTGAGAGACCCAAATGCATGTGATTATTGGTTTCCATAGTAAAATTTTTGTAGCAATCTAGGGGTTTATCTTACTTTTTGTTAGGATTGACTCATAATTTTGAAGTTGCAATTAAGATTCAAAATTACAACCTGACTTATGAAGTTGTGACCTAAATAGAATTACAACCTATGTTCTATGGTTGCAACTAGAAGACATGTATTTTGATGTTGTGAATTATATTGTGAAGTTGTGACTGGAATAAAACTACTACATATGCTTTAAAGTTGCTACTAGTATTGTGAAGTTGCTACTCAACTAAATTTGTATCATGTGTCTTGGTATTGTGACCCTATTATACAGTGTCATGATAAGAATGAAGTTACACCCCTATTCTTTGTTGTCACGACATCATTATAGTCATAACATATATTGTTTTATTATGACTAACCAACTTAAGGATTTATGTCATGACCATATTATTTGGTATCATACTATAAATGGAGTTGCGATATGGGATATGATATTGCTACTTATGTCTTAAGTTTTTTAAAATATTTTTTTTGTTTATATTTAAGAATATTTTGTAAATATAATAGATAGAGAATGATGTACTATAACAATCTTAGAAGTCAGTGAAAAAAAATTCCTCTTACAATTCTGTGTTCTATTTTCTATCCCTACTTGATCCTTATGCATGTGTGTGTGTGATTTTTTATGTGAAAGTTTACTTCCCCCTTCACAAAACCCTAAATTTACCATCTTTCAAATATTTGCATCCCTATATTTTATATTGGTATATACTTTGTATCAAATATGACTTAATACCTAGTATCCAAGCAAGATCCATGGCATGCGATTTGATATCAAAATGAAATCACAAAGCACATAGATTCAATTATCTTCTCTAACATTTGGTATCAGAGGTTGGTTGAGGTTTAGTTTGTTTCCTTATTATTGGTATTAACTAAAAAGATCACATGGTTCTAACATTTTTGGATGAACCATTAAAAGTTTGTTATTTTTTTTCTTATTCCCTATAATTATTATTATAGAGAGAAATTTGATGGTATTAAAAATATACACTAGAATATATAGATATAATTGTATATACTATAAGAAGCTACATCTTCTCTTAAATGATAAACTATCTAACATCAAGGAAGAAAGATAGAAACTTTGTGGTTGGCAAGTATTGAGAGTAATTTTATTGTTATTATCGAGGAATATTGCTCATAATATCGTTGATGAGAACTACTCAAAATTATTGAAGAAACATTCTTTTGTGCATTATAAGCCATCAATATGCAACATATTCCATTTGATGGCAGGGTTATTCATCTTGATGATAGAAAATGTTTTGGATGTTGATCATCTAAGTCAATTCAATTTGATTATTAATTAATTAGCATCGATAGAAATTCAAGTTTCCAATGAAGTATATATGTAATTATTATGTCCTCACTATCAAATTGTTCGGAACTCATAGTAGTAGTTATAAGGAACTTAGTAGGCAACCCATAATTAGTTTGAAGTGAGGAATAGAATTTTTGATGAGAGTTTACATAAAGAATTTTGAAGAAGTCATAATATAATTCTTTCCTAAAAGTTGATCAGAGAAAAAGGTTTGATAGAAATTTCAATCAAACTAGAAAAAAGAATAGAGGAAAGTAAAAGAATAACTAAATCAAGTCCAAAAAAGGAAGAAGTATTTGTGAAATGTTGAAAATTGTGGCAGGTAAGGACACTTTAGAACCAACCATAGAGCATAGTAAATGTTGCAATAGCACATTAACTATTGCAATAGAAGAGGTACAAGATGTTTTTGAATAAGTGGAAAGCATTGGTTGTAATGAAGACTAATTTGAATGAGAAATACTTATAGTCATACATTGGATGACAATATTTGGATGTGGCAGGAGTATCTAATGAATACCTTAATAAAATAAGGTATCCAAAAGGATGAAGATTGCTTGGAATGATAGTTTACTTAATCAATAGAGGTCCTTTTACATAATTGGGTTTCAGAGTATCATAAAAAGATTGGAGTAATAGAAATGCAATTTTTCTTTTTTGAGAATTTTTGGTTGTCTTAGAGTTACATTGATCTAGCTGTTAAAAGTTAACGTGATGACAAATCAAAAAAAAGTTCTAGATTTACTATCATGATAAAAAATTTGGTTATCATTTTAGGGATGACAGAAATCAAAAAAAAAATAATTAAAAACAAAGATGTGGTTAATAATGAAAATTCTTTATGCAATAATAGATAGAATAGGCACTCAAAGAGTATGGATCTTAATAAAAAGAAATATGAGATGGTCCCACAAGGTGAGATTCTAGTCCATGATGCTAAAAGCAATGTTGGTATTAACCACCACAATCGAAACATAGCTCCAAAAGGGCATCATGACATTATCTATGATCCGAATCAAAATATCATCAAAAAATATTATGCTACATCAGATATATTCTCCTTCTTTAAAATAAATACTACTGAAAGATAGATGAGGGCCAAACAATTTTGAAGAAATCATTCAAATTAATGATTTAATGAAGTGGAAGTAAGCCATGAAAGATGAGATGGATTCACTTTTTTCCAATCACATATGGGGCTTTGGTTAAGTTATCAATAGGGAAAAGGGCCATACAAACTATATGAGTTTACTAGATTAAGAATGAACGTGGTGGCAACAAATGGTATAAGAAAAGATTAGTTGTTAAGAGGTTTCAATAAAAAGGAAGACATTTGACTACATAGAATTTCTTTTCTCTAGTGATTAACCACTATTAGAATTGTACTTAGGTTTGTGGGGGAGGGAAACCTATATTTGGAATACTTTTATGTAAATGTAGTATTTTTTCATGACAATCTTGATGAAGAAATCTTCTTGGAATGACCACATGGTTGTGAAATACATGGAAAGGATGAACTAGTTTATAAAATTTCAAATTGATCATTATTATTATGTGAAAAATTTTGGTGATTCTTATAATATTTTATAATACAACATGTTGGTAACATGCTGATTGTAGAAGCATACAATTAGAAGATTGATGATCCAAATATGGAGCAGTCACATGATTGTGAGTGCTTGCTAGTAGATTGAAAATGACACGTGAAAAAAATGTGAAGAATATGTTGAGCTAATTCAACAAGGATGATGCAAAACAAGTACTCCTTGAGCAATCACTTTTGGAAATCAAAGAGCATTAACCTAATAAAAAACTAGAGTTTTGAGCAGATACATAATAAACCCATAAAAATTATATTGGGATGTAGTTAAGTGAATTCTCAAATATTTGAGAGAAACTACAAACTTAGTATTGCTTTTCAAATGTTATATATTGAGGTTCATGATTTGTAGATGATGATATGGTAGGAGTTGTCGATGGTAGAAAGGGTAGAATTGAATATGTCTATAATTAGGTGGTACAACAATTAGTTGGATCTCTAAATTGCAAATGAGCATTAATCTCTCAACTTTTGGAGTGGAGTATGTCATTATAATTGAGACTATCAAAGAAATGGCTTGGTTGCAATCTTCTTAGAAAGTTGGGACATAAGCAAGAGAAGAATGTACTGCATAATGATAGTCAAAGTTTAATTCTCTTAGCAAAGAGAAGAAAATGAGAAGAATCTACTTTTTTATTCTAGAACTAAACACGTGTGTGAGATATCATTCATTAGATTACTTCTAGAAAATGAGATATTCTGATAAGATTCATGGAAAAAATCGGTGGACATGATGACCAAGATATGAATTGATAAATGAAGTTGTGCTTAACTCCAGTTAGTCTATTAGCTTGGACAAAAGGAAAATAGTTTGTGTAGTGATTCATATGAGAATACGTAACAAAATTAGTATTCAATTGGTAGATTATTATAAAAAATAAAAAAGAAAAATTAAAAGTGGAAGAAACAAGTTGGGTTGATGGTTCATTGGGTTGAGATTATAAAAATGCAGGCCCAACCCAGACCTGGCATTTATAGGTTAGACCCTGGAGCAGAACAGATGCATGCTCGAGTGCAAGTTTGTGTACACTATAGGGATCTATGCTACCCATGTGGGGCCATCAGCCATGCCGGCCTAGATCAAAGGGTGGCCTGCCGACTAGGACCTCTAGACCAAACTATTGTGCCTGGCCCTTGGCATTTTTTCATTGGGCCAATTAGGCCGTTAGTCCCAACCCACTTTCCCACTCTACAACTAAGGACCCTAATATTTGAATTGTTTAAAAAATTAAGCCATGGGGAAACCATGGACCCTCGTTAGTGGGGCCCCTCTCATATAAATTGAACTCTGATCCTTTTCCTCAATGAATCTCTAGCCAAATAATGTTTCTTCCTCCGGCATTAAGTCCTCTCCTTCCCCTCAATGACCCAAAGCAATTTGACTCTTTTATAAACAATACTTGTTAGAATATTACTTTTGAGTGTTAAATAGTTGTAACACTTAGGATTATTCTATTTTTTTGTAACATTATGGTGTATGCAACTTATTCATGGACGAATCACATAATTTTTTTGTGATTCTTCCCTATTTTGTATCATTCTTATTCCTTGTACTATTAACACCATATTAAAAATCTAATTAATGGATGTTATGGCATCAGCTTTTTATATCTATGTCTTACTAATTTTACTAATTAGTCAAGCCTACCATGGTCAAGCACAACAACATGAAACTTCCATGTCGAATTTCCATCCAACATACTGATAATTAATTGGTCATAATTTTACCTAATCTCCAACCTAACACCTAGAATTAAGTAAATAGCAAATATATTTCTTAGAACAAAAAAAGTGTTGCACTCACTTGCAAAGGCTAGATTTTAGATCATGTTACAGCTGATGGTTTATTGACATTGACATTGTTGTCGAGAGCGGACTATGAGAAGCGACCTAAGGGAAAGGGGGATAATTTTAGCCAATTATTTGACTTTTAAAGCATTTTGACTTGGGATCAAGAGATGAGTTAGCCAGATTGATAAAAAATTTTAGAGAAGTTATTACGTTTGTACATGTCCATTCATAAGAATATTTAATTTGATTATCATATGATTCATAGGATGATTTGTCATAATGATGAAATAAAATATTTTAAAATTGATAAATAATTAATAATTAAAGAACATGAGAGTTACTAACAATCTTATATCAACAATCTTAAATGTGTGACTATCCATTTTATTAATCATGGAAACTAAAAAAAACTTTTAGTTTCTTTTAATTATTTCATGATGACAAATGATTCTTCAATATATGATTTTCTAGCAGTTATTTTTAGATTATTGATATTCAAAGTAAATTTTTTAGTATTACTTTGATACTGATAAATAATAGTACTATACAAAATAATGATATATTATCATTGATATTGAAAATATGAACTACTCAAAATAACATTCATGTAACATGTATGATAAAATTTATTTTGCAGATTCAAATTCGGCATTAAAAAGAAATTTCTAGATTTTTATCAAATATTTTATCTTCAAAATATGTATGCTTCTCTCTATTATGTAATAGAAAGACAATAGTGTGAAAGATATAGAGAAATAAGAGAGAGATTTCTTATTCCTTCTAGTATATATTGACTCATACAAAGTCTCCCTATTTATAGAGTCTAATACATGAATACATTAATGTGTATATAAATAATCCTCAATGAATATATACATCAATACACAAATAAATATACTAATGAATACATATTAATCAATGTCAATTAATACATATTAATTTATGAATAATAAAAGTCACAAGAATATCAATAGTCAAAAGATTAATAAAGAATTTATGGACATCCATTAATATTATTCCATAATATTCTCCATTGGCTGTCCATGATATTGCCTCATTAAAAATCTTACCAGGAAAACCCAGTGGGAGGAAAAACCATGGTTGAAGAAAAAAAGAGTATAGTATAAAACATTACTTTAAATCTCTGAGCATGTACATTCAATGTTATGAACTAGTCTTTCAAATATTGCAGTAGGTAAAACCTGGTGAATAAATCTAGTAAATATTGTTGAACGAATTGATTGAACATTAATATCACCTTTTTTTTAGATCATGAGTGCCAAAAAAATTTGGTGATATATGTTTTGTTTTATCCCTTTAAATGTACTCATTTTTTAATTAAACAATGCATACAGTATTATCTTCATACAATGTCATCGAGACCTCCTTGCTAAAAGACAAATCACTATGACCCTCGAATATGATGTATTATAGATTTTAACCAAAATATTCTGACTGCTTCATGAATTGCAAGATCTCTGCATGATTAGAAGATGAGGCGGTAATTGATTGTTTCATAAACACCATGAAATGGTGTATCCCACATGTGAATAAATAGTCCATTTGTGATCGAGCATTATGAGGGTCAACATATATTCATATCTACATAACTAATTAATTTTGATTTGGGTACATGCGTATAATATAGCTATATTCATCGTACCTCAAAGATACCTCACTATTGTTCAACTCCATTCCAATTCTTTTTATTGGACAAAAACTATATATTGCTACACAAATTTACAGAAAATGATATATCAGGTCGTGTATGACTTGCAAGATATATTAGTACTCCAAGCACTAAGATATGGTATTTCAGGATTAAGCTCTTCATCATCTATCCGAGGTTGGAAAGGATCATTATTCACATCTAATAACAGTACAACCATTGGAGTGCTCAATGAATGAGCATTATCCATATAGAATCATTTCAACACCTTTAATATATAAGCTGAGTGATGAACAAAAATTCTATTCTCTAAGTGTTCAATCTACAAACCAAAGCAAAGTTTTATTTTTCTGAGATTTTCATCACAAATTCTCTCTTTAAGTTGCCTACTACTTCTGAAAGCTCATTCGTAGTTCCAATAAATTCAAGTCATCAACGTAAACTATAATTATTATGAACGCGAATCCTGATCTCTTAATAAATACACATGGGAAAAGGGGATCATTCTATACCCTTTTCACAATAAATACACTAAGACGATTATACCACATGCATCCAGATTGTTTCAACCCATATAAAGATCTATATAATTTTATCGAGTAAAGTTCTCGTTGACCTGAATTATGTGTTGCAGGCAATTTTAATCTTTCGGAAATTTTCATGTAAATATCACGGTCAAGTAGTCCCATATAAATAAGTCGTAACTACATCCATTAACACATACCATATTTTTCATGTATTGCCAAGCTAATTAAATATCAAAAAGTAGTTGCATCCACTATAGGGGAATACGTCTCTTCATAATCAATGCCAAGTCTTTGAGAGAATCATTGTGCAACTAATCGTGCCTTATATTTGATAACTTTATTTTTTACATCTCATTTTCGCATAAATACTCATTTGTATCTTATAGGTTGACACCATCAAGTGTATGTAATAGGACCAAAAACTTTGTGTTTTGAAAGAGAATTTAATTATGCTTTAATTATATCTTTCATTTTGACTAATCATCTCTTTGTCTACATTCCTCGATATACTTTAGCTCAATGTCCTATTTGTCATTAAAAATATTGAGTGCCATATTATAGGCAAATATTTCATCAACATCGATTTTATTCTGATTCCACCTTTGGCCAGTTGTGACATGTTTATCGAGATCTCTTGATTGTCACAAATTTCAGGTACCTGAATTTCTTTTGGAATTACAATTGGGGATACTTCTAGAGCTATCAATTCCTCGACTTGATCTTTTGATCCTTTTCTTTTCCAATGATTTTTATCTTTGGAACCAACTGGTCGATCATGTTTCATTGATACTTTAGGTTCATTAACAACATATTATCCTAAATGGACATCAATTCTAACTAGAGCATTAGTAGCTGATATGTAAAATGTAATTACTCTCTTCGAAATAGTAAATGCCTCTGACAAGTGATTTGCTAAATTTTGCAAATGAATAATCTTTTGAACTTCCAGTTCACATTCCTTTGTACGAGGTCAAGATGGGACAATGACAATTTATTCCAACTAATAGCTTTTTCAACCATTTATTTTCTTTCTTTAAAGTCGGAAAATCTAATTCATCAAAATGACAATCAGCAAAACGAGTCATAAATAAATCTCCAGCTGATAACTCTAAATATTTGATTATCGATGGAGATCCATATCCAAAATGTATTCCCAATCTTCTTTGGAGACTCATCTTAGTGCGTTGTAGTAGAGTAATCGAAACATATACCACACACCCAACAATTCTTAGATGGGAAATATTTGGTTCTCAACCAAAAACCAATCGTAAAGAAAAGAACTCATGATAATTTGTTGGTCTAATATGAATCAATATTGCTGCATATAAAATAGTGTGGCCCCAAGCAGAAGTTGGGAGCTTTGTCCTCATTAGTAATGGCCTTGCAATCAATTGATGGTGTTTAATAAATGATTGTGCAAGACCATTTTTTGTATAAACATATGCTACAATATATTTAACAGTTATTCCAATAGATATATAATAATCATTAAAAACTTGGGAGGTAAATTCTCCAGCATTATCAAGATAAATTGATGATATATATGTAATTTATTTTTTAATAATCTGTTTGTATAACTAAATGTTTTTTCTATTTTAATATTTCATGTAAGTGCAGGAAAAGAAATATTAAGAGGCCGGGGATGCAGCAGTGGCACAATAACGGAGCTCCCACTGTACGGTCAGCGGGCCGAAATTTTTGGAGCAGAGCCTGACCATCCTATGATCCGACCCGCTCTGGTTAAATGAACCGAGAGAATTTTTAATATAAAATGTTTTGTAATTTTATTTTCGGGTGGCTATTTTTGGACACGTGGAACTGTTCATCGTCTCTTTATCTTATCTCTTCGCGATTTATCACGACTCTTCCTTGTGCTGCATACTGTATGATGATTTTCTGTTGGTTTAATCTGTAACACATAAGCATTTTCTAGTGGATCTAGCTAGTCGTACTGAGCAACTAGCGAACCATGTTATTTTTTGTGTTATTTCTCATTTTTTGATCCTGTCGTGGATGGTTGTTGGATTGGATATACATATTGCTTGTTTTATGTTGTTTATGTTGTTTTCTGTATCTTAATCTCACTACCATGGATGCGCAATTGTCCAACAATTGACTTAATCATATAATCTAGAAAATGAGCCCGTAACCAAATTATTTGCGCAAGCAATCTAGCAAATATTTGGTTACGCATTGATAACAAACAGACACGTGGTCATCTCATTGATTCATCGATCAGAATCATAAAATATCAAAATGGTCCACATGGTGGATAAATATGCCCACATATATCACCTTGTATACGTTGCAAAAATATAAGGGGTTCTATCCTTATTTTTATTAGTGATGACCTTATAATTAATTTCCTTTGAGAACAAACGGCAGATAAAACCCCATTGGACAAAAAAATATTTTGATTTTTTAGTGAATGCCCACTTGAATTTTTAATGATTCTCCACATCATTATAGATCCAGGATATCCCAATCGGTCATGCCAAACAATAAAATTATTTTCATCAGTAAACTTTTAATTTAATATGACACGTGTCTTAATTGTGCTTATGTTTGTGTAGTGCAAACCAGATGAAAAAGCAGATAATTTTTTCCAAAGTTTCTTCTTACCCGAGATAATGTTGGTAATATATAAAATACTGAGTGTTATCTTCATTCGTAGTCTCAATACGATATCTATTTAGTCGAATATCTTAAAACTCAATAAATTTCTTTGAGACTTTGTAAAATATTGCATCATCAATATAATTTTTTTTTTCCTCCGAGTAATAATATATTAGCTATTTCAAAGCCCTCATTCAATTTTGTACTATCTGATATTATATTCATATTTGATCCTTGCATAATTAAAAAAGAAAAGAATTTTTTATCCTGAGTATAGAATGCATTGATACACTA
This sequence comes from Sapria himalayana, assembly GCA_029783825.1. NCBI lineage: Eukaryota > Viridiplantae > Streptophyta > Magnoliopsida > Malpighiales > Rafflesiaceae > Sapria > Sapria himalayana. The sequence goes on from JAREIK010003476.1 coordinate 1,311,927, forward strand.
TCTACGAGACACATATCATTATCACCAATTGAGAATCCCACCAGTTGAGTTTATATATTCTTCATGAAAAACAAGATATATAATAAGAAAATCATAAAATAGCACATAACAAAAATAACTTTCATTATTCAGTATTACGATGACTTTCATAATAATAGATCCAAATACATAAATATAAATGGGAAATATTTAATTTTTGGAGATTTTCATCGCCAAACAAGTGTTCAATATTCGCTTCAGGTTGAATAAAGAAATTATCAACATCCAGATTAGTCATATCATAAAGGTCGTGATCAATACTCTCATCATTAGAAACAAAATTTATTTCCACCACTTTTTATCTTTCTTTTTCAGTGATATTTGGTAGAGATCAACCAAATATTTTGGTGTACGACAAGTACATGGCCAATCGTCTTTCATGTCGCAACGATAGCATAAATTTGTCACCATTTTGCTATTTTTATCACTTTTGTTGTTATTTTCAATATTCTTTCCCTTTTGATATTCTGACACATTCTTGTGTTGCCGATCATAATTGTAACTATTGTGATTAATCCTCGTCCACGTCCATGACCCCGACAATGACTACAACCACGACCATGACCGTGGCCTTGACCTTGTCCATTATAAGGGTGATATGTTGTCACATTCACTTAGGAAATGGAGATGAACCAGTTGGACGAGCCTCATGATTTTTCATCAAAAACTCATTTGTTTTGTTCGACCACAAGAAGACATGAAATCAATTCATAATATTTCCTAAAGCTCATGATTTTTCATGAGTCATAATATACATTGATGCATGAAAAGTGAAGAATATTTTCTCTAACATATCCTCATCAATAATTTTTTTATCCACATAACTGTAATTGAGAATTGATTATAATATTACTAAGTTATACTCACTCACAAATTTAAAATCATACAGTCTCAAATGCATCCAATCATAGCGAGCTTTTGAGAGAATTACTATTCTCCGACGTTCATACATTTCCATCAAACTATTTCATAGAACAAGTAGATCCTTTATGGTGAGGTATTCAGTTTTCAATCATTCAATAAGGTGACGACGAAGAAAAATCATCACTTTGGCTTTTTCTTGAATGAATATTATATTCTTTTATTTAATTGTATCTTCAAGACCATTTGCATCTAGATAGATTTCAGTATCTAATATCCATGACAAGAAATTTTTTCTCATGATATTAAGAGCCACATATTCCAACTTCGCAAGATTCGACATAATAATACTCCAATATACCTTCAATATATCTCTTAAAAATCTAATAGAGTTTCATACTGATAACGTATTATGTAATAGAATGATAAGAGAGTAAGAGATATAAGAGAAATAATGGAGAATTTTCTTATTCCTTATAATATATATTGACTCATATAAAAGCTCCCTATTTATAGGGTTTAATACATGAATACATTAATGTATATATAAATACGTCAATAAATATATACATCAATACACAAATAAATATACCAATAAATACATATTAATTCATGTCAATTAATATACATTAATCAATGAATATTAAAAGTCACAAGAATATTGATAGTCAAGAGATTAATAGAGAGTTTATGGACATTCATAATATTATTCATAATATTCTCATATTTGTTTTTAGAAATAAAATGTCAGTTCTTTTTTATGACTCATGCAATGGTAAAATGTTTAAGATTCTCTCATATTAAAGGGGGTGCGTATCAATTTTATTCAATTAGCTAAGAAAAGAAACATAGTTCATCCAATAAATATTAATTTTTAAAATATTTAGATATTAATTACTATTTATACAAATCCTCCAATGATTATTGTTCATTCATACACGCCCCTCTAACACCTACTATCTATGTCGGCTCATCACATCCCATTAGACACCTCACAATCCATCCATTCTACTTAAATCTCTCATCATATCTAAGATTTAGCATTTTTGCTCATTTTATGCATATTTTGCATAAAATTGTGCTTACTATTAATTCCTCATGCATGCACAAACCATAAATTTGAATAACTTTCAAAAGTTATCTTGTTTCAAAAGTTTCCAAGGACAGCTTGCTACAATAATCTGTTTTAAATAGCTATTGAATGTAAGCACATATATGTGTTTACCAAGACTAGCCCACTAAGATGAGCAGTTAAAAGCCTATCTAGCAGACCAAATCTTCTTCTTAGGATCCCTTTCCTTGGGCCCTTGTACTTGATCTCTATTACCCCTCTTGTGAGAGGAAGGAGGTTCTTGAGCAGTTACGATTGGTTTTCTAGTTCTCATTATTCTCGCCACTTTGGGAGGTTCAGATTTCCGACCTCTGATATCACTAAAAGAAGCAACCATTGCATTGTTCTCTAATTCCCCATTTCTGGATTGTCTTTTTTTTATCAATGTTTGATGGATGGCATCACTTCCTCTAAATCCCACCCCAAGTGTTTGGTTAACAGAATTCGAATTTCTTAGGATGTGCATCTCAACTTGGCCCGTGGATTCATCATCTGTTGTGTTTGTTGTTCCCATGTTAGGTGTACCCTTGGCCATATCAGCAGCATCACGACTTAGTAAAGCAAGCTGCAACTGCTTATCCTTTTCCCCGAGTATAACTTCCAGCTCCTTGATCTGCCATCACTGAAAAAGCTGATAAATTTGTCCAGCAGAGTTGGCTATTTAAAACATGAAAGCAGAGAACTTTCGGCTACCTTCTGTTTCAGAATGAGAGTGCATGCCTCGGATTCCTGCACTTGATCTTTCAGCTTGTTCTCCAGATTCTTCACCTGTTTGTAGCAAAACCATTGAGACCAATTGTGAATAACTCCCATGCTCTAACCAATTGAGACGAACCTTATGATCATGCATGACTGACTCCGACTGCTGTTGCTCCCTGAGTTTGGCCTCCAAGTCCTTGACCTTCACACAACACCAACAAAAACTTATTGTAGCCAGAAGCATCAAGGCAAAAGAAAAAAAAAATTGCAGCAAGCCAACTCAAAAGGAACCTTTTGTTGGAGATTACAGCAAATCTCTTCTCGTCCCTTCAATCTGTCACAAATGTGTGATAGTTGCTTCTCTGACTGACTATTTAAATAAGTCTTCAATTCAAGCTGGGCTTCAACTTCCCTGATCTTTTCTTGCATATTCCTGTAAACCACATCTTTGCTTTTTCCTCTAGTCTCAAGGTTTTGTAAAGTCTCTTCCAATTTTCTTAACGATTCATCTTTTAATTTAGATTCTTGTCTTGCTTATCAAACTTTATCAAAAAAAAAAAACATGATTTAGATTCATCAATGGAGATAAAACCAATGAACTTATGAACGTGAAGAAAAAATAACAAAACAAATTAAAAACAAGCCAGACATACCATCAGCTTCATCTTTTGGAGTTCAGTCGTATCAATTTGCTTCTTTGCTGGGCCAAGCTCAACCCCTCGAACACGAGTTGCAAAGTTTAACGAACTCAGGGTCTCACTCAAGTCCTGCTCGGAAGGGCTAATTTGAACAAACATCAGGGTCTTAGCATCACCACCTGTAGAGTGAAATTGAGGGAAATTCTTGAATTTCTGCTTCCATAAAAATCTGGATATCTGTTGAGAATATAACTCTTTTACCTAGTGAATCTTGAAGTAAATGAGTCAGCTTAGAGTTTCTGAAACCAAAGCCAAACCAATGAAACTGTTAGAATATCAACACAAATTGGTGATTAAATTGTTAACACCACGGGTTGCTATCAGGAGCCTAATCGCAGTTTTTACACACTATTTAAGTAGGTGCTAGGCCACATGAATCACTCTGGTTCTTTTTCTTTTCATATTATTATGTGCATGCTCATGAAAAAAAAAACATTTGAATAAATATGTATCAAAAGCTTGGATATCACAATATATGGTTATCATATGAAAATAAGCGACTCATTCAAAGAAGCTCTCATACAATGGCAGCCATAGTCTTCTACTTAATCTTTGCATGAGATATAAATATACCAATTTATCTTAGTATGAGAGCATTAATTATAGCAATATGTAGTAATAGAAAGAATAATCATTTTCATCAGAACTACATCTACAAAATAGAGAATAATTTTAAACATGGGTGCAACCCAAAAAGTATACAATATTTTGCAGTAGAAAACATGGTTTGGGACTACTTATTCAAGATTTGGGACCCACTGGCAGGCTGGCAACCTGGGCCCCTAAAGGCTAGAACCTGTGTTCACGCTTGGTGGCTGGTGGGGTAGCATTGGCATGCTGCATCTGTCTTGGGCTAGCCTTGAGCCCAAGCTATCCTTGGCCCATATCAGAATTTCTAAAAAAGTTTAACATTGAAAAATAAATAAATAAATAAATAAAACTATATTTGAAGTTTAAATGGTATAATATTATTTAAAGCACTAAATTTTTTAAAATGAAAAAATATGCACAAGTATGTTCAAATCAAACACAATACAAAATATATAGTGCACTTATATAAAGTGCAAATCAAATTGGGGCAATAAACAAATTAGATACTTGTAATCCATACAATAAGTATTGAATATGTCTGATATGTATTCTAATAAATTATCATTCTTATTTTTTTAATATTTTTATTAAAATATTTTTTTTATCAATTTATGAAATATTTGAAAAATAAAAATTACATGTGATCTTTCACGAGAAATATATATTCATGTATATTATGACTAATCATCAATAAAAATAATCAAATAGTTAAAACTCTCTATGATACACTTTCTTAACTAATATATCACATATATTATGAAAGAAAAACTTAAAATTAAGATAAAATATTCTCAATTTGATCAGTGATAAATAACTAAGCTAAAAATACATAGTAAAAAATTTAATACACTTAACATTTCTATTTAATTTCAAGACTATTATAGTTTGTATACTTTTTTTCTATTTTTATTAAAAACACCCAACTTGTAAACTATCACAATCTCATTTATTATAAAATAATAAACTTAAAATTAAGATAAAATATACTCAATTTAATTAATAATATATAACCAAACTAATAATACATAAATAAAAAATTATAATACACTTAAATTGAATTTCGAGACTATTATAGTTAATATACTTTTTTTCTCCTTTTGATGGGAATATTCATCTTGTGAATTATTACAATTATATTTTTTCATAGCATAAAATGTGAATTGTACATTATTTACTATTGAGTATTATCATTTTTAGTTTGTATATTTCTTAAGTCTAATATGGCACAAGGTTTGAGAATGCTAAAGGGCCCCCATACTTATATTTTGTTTGTAGTAGGTGTACACACATTATTCTGTAGGAATCGCACACCTATCATGTGAGAATAAGAGTTCATGCAAGTACATAGTTGACACAAGGTAGTGTGCATGATAGTGCACAATGGTAGTGGTACTCATCGTGGTGCACACGATGGTGGATGCACTTGTATTATCCACAATTTTTGAGAAGATTTGTTTTAATCATATTCAACCTTATCAATTGGATGCTATTTTCTATATTTATTCACTTATACCTTTTTAGATCCTATAACCTAAATATTGGATTATTAGCTTATCTCCTAAATTTTTTGAAAGTACTTGCATTATCCTAAATTGATCTCAAAGATGAGATAAATTAGTATTTAGTACATTGAAATAATTTTTTCCTTGGATATTCAAGTAGTCAAAGAGAATACATATATTTTCACAAAAAAAAAGATAAATTTCAATGAGTATCGATATTCTATTTTTTGACCAGGACTAATTAGTTTTTTTCCTTCGATACTTTTATTATGATTTATGATTATTTTTTTTTCTATTATTATTAATTATTGTTTATCATTTTCATTTCGTGTCTATCTCTTGGATTTTAATTTCAAATAAAATATGTATTTCTTTTTTTACTTCTCTTACAATATAACAATTGTTGTTTATATTTATATATTGTTTTTTAGTTATATTTATGATTTATTAATGTTATGTCTAATATGTGTTGACTATTGTATATATAATTAGTTTTATTTATTTTATATTTATTTTATGTTTTTATGATAATTGATCATCGATGTGTGGTGACGGTGGCTAGTGAACAGTGTCTGTGGTGGCACTACCCTATAAAGTATGGATACGACAATGGATAGGAGTGTCCGCATGTCAGACACTTGGATATGCGGATACCAGCTGGACACGCATCGGATACGTGTCCGAAATACCACGTGACGTATCATTGAGCAAAAGTATAGGTAAAAGCTTGGATACGTGTCCGACACACACACGGCTTAGAAACGACTGGACAATGATATGAGAGAAGGGAATTTTGAACTTGGGATGAGGGGGGATACATTATTTTTTTAAATAAATAGTCTACATTATTTAAGTAAATAAATATATATTTTTTTTATCTTATTATGTTATGTCCTAGCCATATTCATATCCTAGTTTTTAAAAACTTACCCATATCCCATCATGTCGTATTCTCATATTTGTATTTGTATTTGTGTCCGTACTTCTTAGATACTACCCTTAAACTTTGCTTAATAATGTACTCCAGTTACAGATACACTAAATTCAAAAATGCAGCTTCGATTGTTACACAATAGCTCACAAATTAATGAAAATGTGAAATTGAAATTTAAAAATGTTACAGAAATTTTTGAAGATAAGAAAATATAAGAAAATATTATATTAATATATATTTAAGTTCATATCTAGAGATAACATATTTAGGTTAAAAGCTTTTTTCAAAAGTTTTTTTTTTTATTTTTATCATTAGACGGAGTAAAACCATTGGATTCAATTCAATAATTGTGTTACAATGCTAATAAACCACTAGTCATAGTAAAACCATTGCGACATGTGTACTTCGGTCATGGTTCACAAGCACCCTCCCATGACCCGAGCACAACCTAAACTGTGATTTTTTAAATTTCTCTTGCACTGTTGCACAGTGCAATGTGTGCTCATGTCAAGTGTTCACAAGCACTCATGATGACTCTGTATGGCACATGACCCTGGGCCAAATTCAGCCTAGTTGGCCAAGTAATTGTTGGGTCATGCCATATAATAGACATCATGGACAGCACAAGGGCCCCCCTATAGGCTCGATACCACTTGTGCTTTTGGGTCATGTCATGTGAGGCCAGCCTTTTTGTAGGCCATATGATTCATGCCAAGACTTGCCACTTTGCCCTTTTGACATATTTAGTTGCTCTGTATATGTCTTCTCTAAGTTGAAATGAAAAAGATGTACTTCATATTTTTTCAACTATTATTTTACCCACCTATAAAAATTGCAAAAGATAAGTAACTGCTAGAACAATATTGGGCACTAAAGAAAAATATCCAACAATCAACCTCATAGTTCTGAGTGAAATTTCTCACAATCAACCTCGATACAATGCAATGTGTGTGCTTGAGTTACTAGTTCACAGGCACTCACCCATGACTCAACATGGCATAGGACCCTAAGCCAAATTCAGCCTAGTCAGACATACACAATGGGTCATGTCATATCATAATCACAGGCACTCACCTATAGGCTAGACACCACTTTGGAATGCAATAATTCATGCAAAGATGGGTTGCTTGGCCCATTTGACATATGTAGCAGTGCTATATAAATCTTCTCCTCAAAGTCAATGAAAAAACAAATTATTCATATTCAACTAATATATCACTCACCAATAAAAAGTTGTAGAAGATAAAAGTAATTTGACATAAAATTTTGGGCACTAGAGAAAAATATCAGATAATCAAACTCATAAGTATGAGTAAAGTTTCTCACAACAAGTCTAAATTTTAGCCGGTATACCTTTCAATCATGTCTGGTCCTCACTTCCAAGGCTTGTGATGGTGCATTAGCCTCGCCTGTGACACCCATACCCACAAGAAAAGCACTACAACTATAATTTACCACTTCTTGTCATTGAGCTTATGACTTTTAGAAATAACTAGGTAGTTTTCTTGTATTTGAACACCCACAAAAGTAGAATCTAATGCATAGTATGAACTTCATAGGACTTCAAATGATCTGCTAGGGTTAAGACTAGTTCTTCTGCAATAGCTTTCTTTAACCAATCAAAACCTTCCTAACAAATTGAATTCTAATCTCATATTTTCCTTTTCTTTAACATGTGTGTTAATTGCATGTTGATGTAAAAATATCTTTTAATAAAATATCTATAATAATTTGTTCATTCAAATCAGCTTATTCCCCACAATGTGCTTAAGAAATTGAATATTGTGTTAAGCAAATATTCAATATTTCTTATTTTACATTCAGTTTATTTTCTAAGGATAAGCTATAAACTACAATGTCATCCAAGAAATTGATTTAAGTATATAGTTCATAAATGTATAAAATATTGACATATTCGTAAGTCTAAAGGACATCACCTAGAATTCATAGGAGTTACATGGCATTTTTGATTTATCCCATCTAACTAGAGAAAATTAGATTGGTACATCATCTTATCTCTCCTATTGATCAAATAGATCAATTATGTGAGGAATAAAAATTTATTCCTCATCATTAATTAATTGAGGGCTCGATAATGTATGCATATTGATAGCAATCTATCACATTTTGTTGTAATAATACTAGTGCTACAAAAAGTGCATTTGATAATTGGATGAACATAACAATTAAGTCTTTTAGTTGATTTCATAACTTTTTTAGTTCATGTGATACCACTTGATAAAGTGCTCTGACTAGTGGTTGAGCATTGGATATTTGTTTAATTTTATAATCTACTTCCTTTTTGGTCAGAATTACTTAGATAGTTCAAGGCAAGACATCTCTAGATAACTTAATTATAAGATTTGATGTGTCATAGTCTTTTAAAGATGTCAAATAAATCATATATTCCGTCTTGCTCCTCTAATTAGTTGAATTTACAAGTGTGTTGGGGAATCTTCTAATCTCTCATTGCATAAAGACAAAGAGTTAACATTAAGAATCAGGATATAAAAATAATCGATAAATAATGCTAAGAACAGAATGATTTGGTCTAAAAAATATAGGCCAATCACATAATCATCAAAAAAATTACATCGACTGTCTCTTATTTCATACTTTGGAGTTGCTGTTCAAACTCATGTGTTTTTCTAATAGTCAATACTTCTTTGAAATTCACAATTTTGATCGCATTTATTTCTTTTGCCTAATATAACAATATTAACTCAAATAGAAAATAACAATTCAAAAAGGCTAAATAAAAACATACAAAAAAGTCCCTTAAACAGAAAAATAATAATTCCAAAATAAAAAAATAATAATTTATAAAACATACATAAATGATAGGAGCAGCCAACAGATTGGGGGGTGCTCTCATCAAAGAGTAAAAAAATAAAATTAAAAAGAAAACTAGAAATTTCAATACTCTCTGTCAACCTAGTACAAAAAAAATTCACTATACCTAGCTAAAGGAAAAAAATATAAGTTGATATCCCTTTAAGTCCTTTCGTGAAAATATCTACAAGCTGCTCTGATATCTGGATAGATAGTATAATTATAATTTCATCTTAAATCTTAAATTTGAGAAAAAAGTAATTAACTTCGATGTGTTTTACTTACTCATAAAATATTAGATTAGAAGTTAAGTGTCTCGCTATTTGATTATCACAGTAATAGTAATGCATAAAAGAGTTTATATTCACTCTCTTCAACAAACAGATATCAATCTAAAATATATCACAAGTAACTATGATATTTTCTTACTTTTTAGGATACAATGTGACCAAAAAATATCCAAAATCTTATAGTATATCTCCTCTCAATGTATGCAGTGCACAATTTGAATTTAAAGCTGACTTCAAGTGCTTATAATCTCTAAAAAATATCTCAAATCCTACAAATTTTTTCACATACCTTAGTATGTGAAGAGTTACGTCAAGACAAACCTATTGAATCAACTAGAGACTAAAGATATCACATTAGAATTAAAGTTAGTACTTTGATTAATAAAAATATATGCTAGAACATAATTGAAAGATGAATGACTATAAGCAAAGTTTTAAAAGGCGAAAGCATAAAGCAAGATGTTTTGTATTCGTAGATAAGACATGAGCCTCGAGGCATTGAGGCGTAAGTTTTTTAAGCATCTCAATATATAATTAATTAATATTTTAAAATATATAAAATAAAATAACATTTATAAAAAATAAAAAATTAAAGTTTAAAAAAATATTTTTAAGATGCCACTTGGCTATAAATATAATTATTAAATATTTTATAAATTATAATATATTTAAAATAAAATAAAATAGTATAAAATACTTAATAAATATTTTAATATATTAAATTTAAAATAATTATACCATTATAAAATTAAAATTTTAAATTTATCTTTTCATTAATTAATAATATGGAATACTATTTTTTATTAATAAATAATATGGAATATTTTATTATTAATTTTATTTATTAATTTGATAATTTTATCAAATTATCAAATTAAAATATTATTTAATATTTTAATATGTTTAAAATTTATTTATTAAATTTCTCCTTTTATTATATTTTAAATTTAATACTATTTATTAATTAATACTATTATTAAATTTTAATAAATTTGATAATTTATTAAATTTAATAATAGTATTAATTAATAAATAGTATTAAATTTAAAATATAATAAAAGGAGAAAATTTAATAAAAATAAATTTTAAACATATTAAAATATTAAATAATATTTTAATTGATAATTTGATAAAATTATCAAATTAATAATAAATTAATAATAAAATATTCCATATTATTTATTAATAAAATAGTATTCCATATTATTAATTAATGAAAAGATAAATTTAAAATTTTAATTTTATAATGGTATAATTATTTTAAATTTAATATATTAAAATATTTATTAAGTATTTTATACTATTTTATTTTATTTTAAATATATTATAATTATAAAATATTTAATAATTATATTTATAGCCAAGTGGCATCTTAAAAATATTTTTTTAAACTTTAATTTTTTATTTTTTATATAATGTTATTTTATTTTATATATTTTAAAATATTAATTAATTATATTGAGATGCTTAAAAAACTTACGCCTCAATGCCTCGAGGCTCATGTCTTATCTCACGAATACAAAAACATCTTGCTTTATGCTTTCGCCTTTTAAAACTTTGCTTATAGTCATTCATCTTTCAAATTATGTTTAGCATATATTTTTATTAATCAAAGTACTAACTTTAATTCTAATGTGATATCTTTAGTCTCTAGTTGATTCAATAGGTTTGTCTTGACGTAACTCTTCACATACTAAGGTATGTGAAAAAATTTGTAGGATTTGAGATATTTTTTTAGAGATTATAAGCACTTGAAGTCAGCTTTAAATTCAAATTGTGCACTGCATACATTGAGAGGAGATATACTATAAGATTTTGGATATTTTTTGGTCACATTGTATCCTAAAAAAGTAAGAAATATCATAGTTACTTGTGATATATTTTAGATATGATATCTGTTTGAAGAGATTGAATATAAACTCTTTTATGCACTACTATTTACTGTGATAATCAAATAGCGAGACACTTAAATTCTAATCTAATATTTTATGAGTAAGTAAAACACATCGAAGTTAATTACTTTTTTCTCAAATTTAAGATTTAAGATGAAATTATAATTATACTATATATCCAGATATCAGAGCAGCTTGTAGATATTTTCACGAAGGACTTAAAGGGATATCAACTTATATTTTTTTCCTTTAAGCTAGGTATAGTGATTTTTTTTGTACTAGGTTGACAGAGAGTATTGAAATTTCTAGTTTTCTTTTTAATTTTTATTTTTTTTTACTCTTTGATGGGAGCACCCCAATCTGTTGGCTGCTCCTATCATTTATGTATGTTTTATAAATTATTATTTTTTATTTTGGAATTATTATTTTTCTGTTTTAAGGGACTTTTTTGTATGTTTTTATTTAGCCTTTTTTGAATTGTTATTTTCTATTTGAGTTAATATTTATATTAGGCAAAAGAAATAAATGGATCAAAATTGTGAATTTCAAAGAAGTATTGACTATTAGAAAAACACATGAGTTTGAACAGCAACTCAAAGTATGAAATAAGAGACAGTCGATGTAATTTTTTTGATGATTATGTGATTGGCCTATATTTTTTAGACCAAATCATTCTGTTCTTAGCATTATTTATCGATTATTTTTATATCCTTGATTCTTAATGTTAACTCTTTGTCTTTATGCAATGAGAGATTAGAAGATTCCCCAACACACTTGTAAATTCAACTAATTAGAGGAGCAAGACGGAATATATGATTTATTTGACATCTTTAAAAGACTATGACACATCAAATCTTATAATTAAGTTATCTAGAGATGTCTTGCCTTTGAACTATCTAAGTAATTCTGACCAAAAAGGAAGTAGATTATAAAATTAAACAAATATCCAATGCTCAACCCTAGTCAGAGCACTTTATCAAGTGGTATCACATGAACTAAAAAAGTTATGAAATCAACTAAAAGACTTAATTGTTATGTTCATCCAATTATCAAATGCACTTTTTGTAGCACTAGTATTATTACAACAAAATGTGATAGATTGCTATCAATATGCATACATTATCGAGCCCTCAATTAATTAATGATGAGGAATAAATTTTTTATTCCTCACATAATTGATCTATTTGATCAATTAGGAGAGATAAGATGATGTACCAATCTAATTTTCTCTAGTTAGATGGGATAAATCAAAAATGCCATGTAACTCCTATGAATTCTAGGTGATGTCCTTTAGACTTACGAATATGTCAATATTTATACATTTATGAACTATATACTTAAATCAATTTCTTGGATGACATTGTAGTTTTAGCTTATCCTTAGAAAATAAACTGAATGTAAAATAAGAAATATTGAATATTTGCTTAACACAATATTCAATTTCTTAAGCACATTGTGGGGAATAAGCTGATTTGAATGAACAAATTATTATAGATATTTTATTAAAAGATATTTTTACATCAACATGCAATTAACACACATGTTAAAGAAAAGGAAAATATGAGATTAGAACTCAATTTGTTAGGAAGGTTTTGATTGGTTAAAGAAGCTATTGCAGAAGAACTAGTCTTAACCCTAGCAGATCATTTGAAGTCCTATGAAGTTCATACTATGCATTAGATTCTACTTTTGTGGGTGTTCAAATACAAGAAAACTACCTAGTTATTTCTAAAAGTCATAAGCTCAATGACAAGAAGTGGTAAATTATAGTTGTAGTGCTTTTCTTGTGGGTATGGGTGTCACAGGCGAGGCTAATGCACCATCACAAGCCTTGGAAGTGAGGACCAGACATGATTGAAAGGTATACCGGCTAAAATTTAGACTTGTTGTGAGAACTTTACTCATACTTATGAGTTTTGATTATCTGATATTTTTCTCTAGTGCCCAAAATTTTATGTCAAATTACTTTTATCTTCTACAACTTTTTATTGGTGAGTGATATATTAGTTGAATATGAATAATTTGTTTTTTCATTGACTTTGAGGAGAATTTATATAGCACTGCTACATATGTCAAATGGGCCAAGCAACCCATCTTTGCATGAATTATTGCATTCCAAAGTGGTGTCTAGCCTATAGGTGAGTGCCTGTGATTATGATATGACATGACCCATTGTGTATGTCTGACTAGGCTGAATTTGGCTTAGGGTCCTATGCCATGTTGAGTCATGGTGAGTGCCTGTGAACTAGTAACTCAAGCACACACATTGCATTGTATCGAGGTTGATTGTGAGAAATTTCACTCAGAACTATGAGGTTGATTGTTGGATATTTTTTCTTTAGTGCCCAATATTGTTTCTAGCGTTACTTATCTTTTGCAATTTTTTATAGTGGGTAAAATAATAGTTGAAAAATATGAAGTACATCTTTTTTCATTTCAACTTAGAGAAGACATATACAGAGCAACTAAATATGTCAAAAGGGCAAAGTGGCAAGTCTTGGCATGAATCATATGGCCTACAAAAAGGCTGGCCTCACATGACATGACCCAAAGCACAAGTGGTATCGAGCCTATAGGGGGGCCCTTGTGCTGTCCATGATGTCTATTATATGGCATGACCCAACAATTACTTGGCCAACTAGGCTGAATTTGGCCCAGGTCATGTGCCATACAGAGTCATCATGAGTGCTTGTGAACACTTGACATGAGCACACATTGCACTGTGCAACAGTGCAAGAGAAATTTAAAAAATCACAGTTTAGGTTGTGCTCGGGTCATGGGAGGGTGCTGTGAACCATGACCGAAGTACACATGTCGCAATGGTTTTACTATGACTAGTGGTTTATTAGCATTGTAACACAATTATTGAATTGAATCCATGGTTTTACTCCGTCTAATGATAAAAATAAAAAAAAAAACTTTTGAAAAAGCTTTTAACCTAAATATGTTATCTCTAGATATGAAACTTAAATATATATTAATATAATATTTTCTTATATTTTCTATCTTCAAAAATTTCTGTAACATTTTTAAATTTCAATTTCACATTTTCATTAATTTGTGAGCTATTGTGTAACAATCGAAGCTGCATTTTTGAATTTAGTGTATCTGTACTGGAGTACATTATTAAGCAAAGTTTAAGGGTAGTATCTAAGAAGTACGGACACAAATACAAATCAAATATGAGAATACGACATGATGGGATATGGGTAAGTTTTTAAAAACTAGGATATGAATATGGCTAGGACATAACATAATAAGATAAAAAAATAATATATTTATTTACTTAAATAATGTAGACTATTTATTTAAAAAAATAATGTATCCCCCCTCATCCCAAGTTCAAAATTCCCTTCTCTCATATCATTGTCCAGTCGTTTCTAAGCCGTGTGTGTGTCGGACACGTATCCAAAGCTTTTACCTATACTTTTGCTCAATGATACGTCACGTGGTATTTCGGACACGTATCCGATGCGTGTCCAGCTGGTATCCGCATATCCAAGTGTCTGACATGCGGACACTCCTATCCATTGTCGTATCCATACTTTATAGGGTAGTGCCACCACAGACACTGTTCACTAGCCACCGTCACCACACACGATGATCAATTATCATAAAAACATAAAATAAAATATAAAATAAATAAAACTAATTATATATACAATAGTCAACACATATTAGACATAACATTAATAAATCATAAATATAACTAAAAAACAATATATAAATATAAACAACAATTGTTATATTGTAAGAGAAGTAAAAAAAGAAATACATATTTTATTTAAATTAAAATCCAAGAGATAGACACGAAATGAAATGATAAACAATAATTAATAATATAGAAAAAAAAATAATCATAAATCATAATAAAAGTATCGAAGGAAAAAACTAATTAGTCCTGGTCAAAAAATAGAATATCGATACTCATTGAATTTTTATCTTTTTTTTTTGTGAAAATATATGTATTCTCTTTGACCTACTTGAATATCCAAGGAAAAATTATTTCAATGTACT
>JAREIK010003477.1:0-46383 GCA_029783825.1 Sapria himalayana
ATAAGAAGAATAATAATAATAGGTAGAATATGAAGGAGAAAAAAATAAGAAGAATTAAAAGAAAAGAAGAATAAGAAAATGAAGAATAAGAAGATTAAAAAAACAAGAATAAAAAGAATAAGATGACTAAAAAAATAATTAGAATAGAATAATTAAAAATAAGAAAATAATAATAATAATAAATAATAATAATAAAGAAAATAAAAAGAATAAGAAGAATAAGAAGACTAAGAAGATTAAGAAGAAAAATAAGAATAATAAGAATAAAAAGAATAAGAAGATTAATAAGAACAAAAATAATAAGATGCATAACTATAATAACATGAAAAAAAGAATAAGAAAAAAATAAGAATAAGTAGAATAAAAAGAATAAGAATAAAACTAAGAATAAGAAGAATAAGAAGAATAAGAAAAATAAAAAAGAAGAATAATAAGAATAAGAAGAATTAGATGAATAAGGAGAATAAGAAGAATAAGAAGAATAAGAAAAATAAGAAGAATAAGAAGTAGAATAATAATAAGAAGAATAAGAACAATAAGATGAATAAGAAGAATAAGAATAATGAGTATAAAAATAATATAAAGAATAAATAAAATAAAAAGAATAAGAAGATTATTAAGAATAATAAGAACAATAATAATAATAATAAGTTTAATAAGAAGATTAATAAAAATAAGAAGAGTACGAAGAATAAGAAGAATAAGAAGAATGTTAGAATAAGAAGAATAAGAAGAATAAAAGAATTAGAAGAATAAGAAGAAAAAAAAGAAGAAAGTTAGTTAACTAATTGATCTTCCTTCTACTCTAAGTCTAGATAGATAAAGTTGGAATTTTAAAGAGATAATGCTTCGATATGTGCAAGGAAGGGTTGAATTCAAGTTGAAAATAGAAAAATTGATTATCTTGCTTTTAAGAAATCAGTTTCTAACACTTATCAATTATTCGCGTCCCTATTAAATTGTAATCAAAGAAAAATGGGGATCCCGCAATATTTTCTATCCTTTAAGAATTCGAAAAGCTCTCTGATCTTCACAAATTCACTCTCATTGAGAAATTCCCTCATGGGCGACCACGTATTGAAGATATAAGATACTTCTTCTCCTCGTTAAAGCTCAATTGTTTGATTAAATTGTGACCTATTGACAACAAGCATGTACTAGTACGGCTCTTCATAAAAAAAGATTTCCGTGTCTGTGGTTGAAACAAAATTGGAATATATTGGGATATCCCATGAGGATATTTAAATGGTATGCAAATTGTAATACCAATGAAGAAAACCCCCTTATGCTGGTATGGTTTCTTCTACCTCATCTCTCCATTCATTTATTCAACAAAGCTTATATCTTCTTCATTTCTATTCTCATCGCAAAACCATTATTAATGGATGGAGACATGACTAATCTCTCATGGCTTAGTGTAGCTATAGTCTATATTGAAGTCAACCTTTAATATCCTATTCCCCAAATGATATGGCTTGATCAAGATTAGGAAGTAGACTTCTATCAACCTACAATTCCTAAAATGCTTCCTAGCATTTGTGAAACATTTAAGAAAAGAAGACACAAAATGGAAAATGTA
The DNA here is from genome assembly GCA_029783825.1 of Sapria himalayana. Classification (NCBI taxonomy): domain Eukaryota; kingdom Viridiplantae; phylum Streptophyta; class Magnoliopsida; order Malpighiales; family Rafflesiaceae; genus Sapria; species Sapria himalayana. The sequence goes on from JAREIK010003477.1 coordinate 1,580, forward strand.
TAAATAATACTTAGAAATTTAAAGAAGAATAGAAGAGGTAGGTCTTGGTCAAAAAGGAGGAGAAATTGGTTAACCATGTGGTAATTAATAAGGAAGACATGCCAAATAAGGATACAGAATCTCCTAATCTTAGGTCTTCTATTACAGAAATAAACAAGGATCCTGTACAACCTTCTATATAGAATATTTATTTATCAGAAATAGCAAGAATAAAAAGAATGATGCATAGAATTGAATAACTAATGATTAGAATTAGAAAACCAAAAAACAAAATAGTCAAAATGGTTCATGCTTCAGAAATGGGCTCAGATTCTGATTCCATTAAAACCTTTAACAATATTCAAACTAAAATAGAAACTAAAAAGTAGAACTACTCTAAAAATGATATAGATCTTGAAAAGAGTAGAATGGCAATACATAATAGAGAAAGGGCTATAGAAGACTTAAAAATTATAAGTTTACAAATGGATAAAATGCTTAAGTGTACATAACTACAAGAACCTAACCTCTCAAAAAAGACTAGAAACAAAAAAAAACATTTAAATTTGACTTATGATTCAAAGTTTAAGACAATGGCTCAATTAAAATCCACTAATAATGCATAGATACCTATTCTAGAACATTAGGGGAATAGCCAATTCCCCATCTTTAAACAGATTAAAGAAAATGATAAAATATTATAATATAGAGGTGAAGAAGGAATTATTAAAGAGACTAGAATATGGGTCATGTGGAAAAACTCCATGGATATTACTGACGTTGAAGAATAAGATCAAATTATTAATCTTAGTCTAAATAGAGGTGAAGAAGGAATTTTTAGTAGTTTATTCTAATAACTCTAAAAAAAGGAACTATGGAAAATCATGGAGGATATTTCAAACAAAAAAACTCCATATATAATAAGAGGTGATTTTAATACGATCAGAAATGAATCAGAGAAAAAAGGTGGCTGACCAATTAATATACAAGCTAGTGAACACTTTAATGAAACAATATCTATTTGTAATCTATTAGAGGTTGACTTTTTAGGTTCAAATTACACCTGGACTAATAACCGCAAATAGAAAGGAGCTATCTGGTTTAGACCGGATATAATTTTTTTTAATACCAAATGGATAGATTCTTTTGGAAACATAGGAGTCAACACTTGAACAGAATATGTTCATACTATAATCCACTCGTTATCAACCTTCAAAAGATAGAACCCAAAAAAATATCTTTCAATTTCCAGAATATGTGGTGCCTCATGATGACTTCCAAGACATTATGAAAGAGTCTTGGTCTCAACCTGTAAAAGGGAATCTCAACTAGATTCTCATGATAAAACTAGATAGATTGAGATCATGTCTAATAAACTGGAATACAAAAAAGTTTGGTAATATTAATATGGGCTTCATAGAAATAGAACAAAAAATTGACAAATTAGAAGAGGCATCTGATAGGGATCAGAGTACGAGCAGTCTTTATGCTCTTAATAAAGCACAAGCTGGACTCAAATTAAAATTACACATGGAAAAGATTTTCTAGAAACAAAGAGCGAAAGTAAAATAGTTAAAAGATTTCCAATTGGCTTCAAAAATTAAGAATCAAAAACAAAAGATAAAAGGAATAAAAAATTATGAAGGAATATGCTTAGAAAATAAAATAGAAATTAAAATTCTTTAGAAGGTATATATAAAACAATTTTATGCGATAAAAATAAACTTAAAGGACAAAAACTCTTGCAAATCATAAATAACAGAATTAATGATGAAGATAATAAGAACTTAATGGAATTCTCGGAAGAGGAAGAAATCAAAAATACTATCTATAGCATGGAAAAAGATAGTGCAGCTGGTCCAGATGGCTGGAATAACAAGTTTTTTTCAAGCCTTCAAGGATATAATTAAGGAATATATTATTCAGGTCATTCGTTGGTTCTTTTATGGCACAAAAATTAATAAAAAGTGGACACTAACTCATATAGTCCTTTTTCCTAAAAATAAAAAGCCTAAGGGGGGAGGATTACCAACCTATTAGTCTATGCAATTTGATTTATAAAATCTTAGCAAAACTTGTAAAATAGTGTAGGACTTATACTTACCAAAATTATTTTAAATGAACAATTAGGTTTTATGAAAAATAGATTAATCATGGGGAATATATGACTAGGTAAAGAACTCATGAAAGAGTTATCCTCCAAAGCTAGAGGGCATAATGTTATATTCAAACTCGACCTATAAAAAGCCTTTGATAAAGTATACTAGCAGTTTTTATGCTTTACCATGAGAAAAATGGATTTTGCACAATCATGGATAGATTTAATCTTTAGATGCATATCTACCACTTGGTTCAAGATTTAATCTTTAGAAGCATGGATAAATAGAGAGAATGGAAAAAAGTTTAAGCCTACTCGAGGTTCAAGACAAGGAGACACATTATCTCCTTCACTCTTCAATATATATCTTGAATTATTTATAGGTTATTTGAAAATCAAAATGAGTAAAGGAGATTCTCTCTTACAGGCAATACAAAGAATCTCCGCAGATAAGTTATCTAGCATATGTAGATGACATCATATTATTCACCAATAATAATAAGAAATCTATAGGGGGATTAATAAAAATTTGTTAACCAATAGAAAAAGAAACGGGCTTAATGCTAAACAGAAATAAATCTCAATTTAAAATATCAAAGAAAGCACCTTCCAGCCTAATTCATAGGCTAAAAGAAAATACAAGATTGTCTCATGAAAAATGAGCAATCTTGTATCTTGGTTGCCAAATATATGAAAGAAGAATTAAATTAGAACACCTAGATTTATTATTGGACAAACTTAGACACATGATAGCGGGCTGGAAGGTAGATTCACTAAACATGAGTGGGAGAGTTATCCTCATCACACATGTACTTCAAAGTTTATTAATCCACAATTTAATGATTATGCAATCACCTAAATTTTTTATTAAAAAAATAGAAAAAGAACTGTCTAATTTCTTTTGGGGAAAGAAAATAACAAGCTAAAAGTTCACTATATTAAATGGAAAGACTTATGCTTTCCAAAAGGAGTGGGCCTAGGCTTCACTAGATTAGAAGACATTGCGAAAGCATGAGCATGCAAGAGATGGTAGAAGATAAAAGAAAACAATTATCTCTTGGCACTATATATGAGGGCTAAATATTTAGTTAATAATGACACTAAAGGATAAGAAAGCTAAATAATAAATCTCAAATATGGAAACAACAATTAAAACAAAAAGAAGTGATCGATAATCATACCATCCTAACCAAGTATGGCTGGAAATGGAAATTAAACGAGGAATGGTATATTCCTTCCTTAAAATCAGCCATGAACTTAGTTAGCAATAAAAAATCCCCATGGGAAATAATGGAGTGGTGCTTGAACAATAATAATTCCACTTATAATTTGTTTATTTTTATGGAAAACACTATCTAACATTATCCATTAGATACGCTCATACAAAGAAAAGGCATAAACCTAGCTTCTAGATGAGAATGTTGCAAAATGAATATAGAATCTTCGAATAATTTATCTTAACACGGAAAATTAGCCTCAATGATATGAGAAAAATTTGAAATAGAAATGAGTTTGAAAAATAAAAAATCAAAACCCTTAAAATAGAATTCAGATATGGCTGAAGGGGCCTAAACCAAATCTGCCCAAAAATGTCTCCAAAATACCATCCCACCATTGATAGTTTGGTGGCATATAGAAACCCAAAAACAAAAGTCATTATGAGGGTATAGAAAATGAAAGAAAAGAATATAGAGAGAAATATTAAAAAAAAAATAAGTATTATCTCAGAAGCTTACCAGCTAAAGAACCTTATATAGTGTAGAAAATAAAGAATATATTACAAAAAAACAATGAAACCTCTAAAGTTTATGAACATACACTGGAAAAAAACCATCAAAAGACTACCCGAAGCTCTTAATATAAATGGTAGTTTTAAAAGAGAAAGGGGAATGCTGGAGTGAAGAAATTCTGAGAGATTTGAAGGTAAGGTGATATGGGTATACACTAGGAAATTGATAGCAATACACCTCTTAAATCAGAAATCCTACCTCTCCCGACATGTCTAAGAAAATGTAAAACGAAATATATAAAAAAATTAAAATTCAAATCGACTTATTAACATTAGTAGGAATTTTTAAAGGCCATAAATCATTATAAAAATATATAAATGATATAGAGGAAATTAATCAACTATTACTAGAATTAAACTATAGGATAGATCATATTTTTAGAGAATGCAATCAATTTGTTGATAAGTTAGATAAATATGGAAGAAAATTAGGAAACCAAGGCTTTGAAGCCCAAAATATGCCAGATAAATATAAGGCATTCTTAAACTAGAGAGATAGTATACCCTATACGTAAGAAAGTTAAAGTTAACAGTTAATGGTCGGTATGATAGAAATTCAATTTAATAGGTTTTACAACCAAACACATAAAAGCCATGAGGCTTACATGTATAAGCTCTAGGTAAGAAGCATAAGCATGATTTTTCTATGTTACTATATATGTTCTATATAGTACTACTTCAGTGCCAAAGAAATCACTCAACTCAAAAATGGTAGACTGTATAGCTATAAGTTTACAGGGAGATAGAGAAAAGGGGCATACTAAGGTAGGAAAGATAAGCCCACTGTAGAAAAATATCAAAATATATAGAAAGGTTGTATTCATTTTTTTGTAGGTTGAGAAACAAGGAAAATTATCTCTACATGCTCAAAAAAGAATTTATAGAAAAAATTAAGGGAGTAGGCACAACATCCTAGAAGAAAACTCCAAAAATTATCTCACAGAAGGAAAGCTGTAATAGGACTACATGTTTGTGTAGTTGGGGAAGGTATGTTTGAAAGAAGAAGGTGGCCGCAGACAAAGATATTAAGTAACCTAGATGCATCCAGGAACAAAGTAGCAGGAGAAAATGGGAATGGGGAAGTGTGTTATGGTAATATACAAGATGAAATTAAGCTAAATATTGGGGGCTGAATGCCCCGACCCTTTTAATTTAAGTGTCTGTTTGGTTTGCTTGGTAGTGTTTGCTGTTTGTGTAGGTAGATACTAGAAAGAGAAAGATAGTAATTTAAAAAGAAAGAGCTGCCACACCTTGTGCTATTATAAGAATGATGGTTATAGAAAATCATATTAAAAGAAAGAAAGTATGGAGTCTAACGTAGTGAACAAGATGTCACTACTTAAGGATGCAAAGGAGAAGTCAGGAGTAGAAAATATAGAAGTCAGGTGCTAATAAAGGAAGAAAGGGCACTGGTGGAACCTTAAAAAAGAAGTAATATGACCAGCAACATGAAAATTGTGTTATTCAGAAAAAAAGTACAGTTTTACTTAAAGAACACTATACCTAAATATTCTAATGTTACCAGCACAAGCTGACATTTGGGCTCATTTTAGAAAAATATTTCTTAAAGTTTCTTATAACCTTTTTTATTTTGGGACAAAGTGGTTGTAAAAGGGTGAAGAGTATATTTAGTTTATAATAATGGTATTCCTCCACTAAAAGAGAGGGCTAATTAATAAACAAATAGTTAAAAAAAGAAGAATAAGAAGAAAAGAATAAGAAGAATAAGAAGAAGATAAGAAAATAAGAATAAGAATAAGAATAAGAAGAATAAGAAGAATAAGAAGAATAAGAAGAATAAGAAGAATAAGAAGAATAAGAAGAATAAGAAGAATAAGAAGAATAAGAAGAATAAGAATAAGAGAAAAAAGAAGATAAAGAAGAATAAGAAGAATAAGAAGAATAAGAAGAATAAGAAGAATAAAAGAAAAGAAGAATAAGAAGAATAAGAAAAAGAAAGAAAAGAAAAAAGAAAAATGAAGAAAAGAAGAATAAAAAAAAGAAGAAAAAATGAAAAAAGAATGAAAAAGAAGAAAATGAAGAATAAGAAGAATAAAAGAAAAAGAGAAAGAAAGAGAAAAGAAGAAAGAAGAAGAAAGAAGAATAAAAAAAAGAAGAATAAAATAAAAAGATAAGAAAAATAAGAAGAATAGAATAAAAAAGAAGAAGAAAATGAAGAAAAGAAGAATAAGAAGAATAAAAGAATAAAAAAAAAGAAAAATAAGAATAACAAGAATAAGAAAAATAAGAAGAATAAGAATATTAAGAGATTAAGAAGAAAAAGAAGAATAAGAAGAATAAAAAGAATAAGAAGAATAATAAGAATAAGAAGAATAAGAAGAATAAGAAGAATAAGAAGGACAAGAAGAATAAGAAGAATAAGAAGGACAAGAAAATAAGAAGAATATGAAGGACAAGAAGAATAAGAAGAATAAAAATGATATGAAGAATATGAAGTATATGAAAAATAATTAGAAAATGTAAAAGAAGAAAAAAATGAAGAATAGGAAGAATAATAAGTATAAGAAAAATAATAAAAATAAGATAAATAAGAAGAATAATAAAAAAACAAGATTATTAATTATAGAGGAAAAAGAAGAATAAGAACGATTAAGAATAAGAAGAATAAAAAAATGAAAAAGAATAAGAATAATAAGAAGAATAAGAATAAAAAAATAAGAAGAATAAGAATAATTAGAAGAATTAGAAAAATAAGTAAGATAATAACAAAGATGAATAAAAAGAATAAGAAGAATATAAAAATAAGAAGAATAAGAAGAATAAAAGAATAATGGAGAATAAGGAGAATAAGAGAATAAGAAGAATAAGAAGAATAAGAAGAATTAGAATAAAAAGAAGAATAAGAAGATTAAGAAGAATATAAAAATAAGAAAAATAAGAAGAATAAGAAGAATAATAAAAATAAGAAGAATAAGAAGAATAAAAAGAATAAGAATAATATGAAAATAAATAGAATAAGAAGAATAGGAATAATAATAAGAATATGAAAAATAAAAAGAATAAAAAGAAAAACAAGAATATGAAGAATAAGAATTTGAAAATTAGAAGAAAAATAAAAACATGAAGAAAAGGAAGAACAAAAAAATAAGAAGAATAAAAAGAAAAACAAGAATATGCTAGCTAAGAAGAAAAAGAAGATTTAGAATAATAAGAATAATTAGAAAAATAAGAAATATTATAAGAATAAGTAATATAAGAAGAATAAAATGAAAAAGAAAAATAAGAAGAATATGAAGAAAAATAAGAATAAGAAGAATAAGTAGAATTAAAAGAAAAAGAAGATTAAGAAGAATAAGTAGAATAAGAAGAATAAGACGAATAGAAAAATTGAAGAGTAAAAATATAAGAAGAATAACAAAAAATAAGAAAAATAAAAAGAATAAGAAGAATAAGAAGAATAAGAAGAATAAGAAGAATAAGAAGAATAGAATATAAGAATAATAAGAAGAATATGCAGAATAAGAAAATTAGAATAAGAAGAATATAAAGAATTAGAGAATTAGAAAAAATAAAAGAACAAGAAGAATAAAAGATTAATAAGAATAAACTGAAAAGAAGAATAAGAGGAATAAAAAGAATTTGAAGATTAAGATGAATAAAAAAATAAATGAAAGATGATTAAGAAGAATAAAAATAATTAGAATAATAAGTATAATTAGAAAATAAAGTAATATAATATGAATAAGATGAAAAAAGAAAAAATAGGAAGAATATCAAAAAAAAATAAGAATAAAAACAATAAGAAGAATAGAAGAATAAGAAGATTAAGAAGAAAAATAAGAATAAAAAAATAGAAGAATAAATGAATAAGAAGAATAAGAAGAATAAGTAGAATAAGAAGAATAAGAAGAATAAAAAAGAATAAGAAGACTTAGAAGAAATAAAAAAAAAGAAGAATAACAAGAAAAAAATAAAAAGATGACTAAGAAGAATAATAAGAATTAGAGGAATAATAAAAAATAAGAAGAATAAGAAGAAATAAAATATTAATAGAATAAAAGAATAAAAAGATTATGAAAATTAAGAAGAATAAGAAAAAATAAGAATAGAAGAAATAAGAAGTGTAAGAAGAAATAAAAAATTATATGAAAATAATACGAATAAGGAGAATTGGAAGAATAATTAGAATAAGAAAAATAAAAAGAATAAAGATAAAAATAGGAATAAGAAGATAAACAAGAATAAGAAGAATTAAAAAATTAGAATAATAATAAAAATAAGGAGTATAAGAAGAATAAAAAAATAAGAAAAATAACATGAATATGAAGAATTATAAAAAAAAAAAGAATAAGAAGTATAATAAGAATACAAAGAATACAAAGAATAAGAAGAATAAGAAGAATCAAGTATAAGAAGAAGAATAATAATTATATTATAAAATAAAAAGAATAAGAAGAAAAACATACGTATGATTACTAAGAAGAATAAGAAGAATTAAAATAATAAGAAGAATAAGAAGAATAAGAAGAATAAAGAATAAGAAAATAAGAAAAGAGAATTAGAAGAATAATAAGAATAAAAAGTATAAGATGAATTATAATACTTAGATGAATAAGAATAATAATAAGATTAAAAAGAATAAGTAAAATTAGAAGAATAAGAAGAATAAGAAGAATAAAAAGAATATAAAGAATAATAAAAACATAAAAAGAAAATGAGGAATAAAAATAATATTAAGAAAAATAAAAAAAAAAGAATAAGAAGAATAGGAAGAATAGGAAGAAAAAGATGAATAATAAGTATAAGAAGAATAAAAAGAAAAAAAATAATTAAAAAATAATAAGAATATATAGAATAATAAGAATTAGAAAAATAAGAATAATAAAAAAATTAAGAAGAACAAGAAGAACAAAAATAACAATAAGAATAACTTACCTTATACTTTAAAATAAGAGTTCTCAACTTATAGAGAGAGAAAATATGACTTTCTAGAGAGAGAAATTCGCCATTGTTGCTCAAATCAAGCTCCTCTCAAGCTCAAAATGGAGCAAAAAGACTTATTACTAAACAATAAGTCTTTTGCATCGATATTAAGAGAGCCCGTGCCTCCCTCATGTAGCTTCGGAAACAAACATGGGAGTCCCGTGATTGTTCTTTCAGCAGAAGAGATGCGCAAGTTCATGGAGCCCTTTGAATATATGCTTATTGCTAAGTTTTCTCCTGGAAGGCCTCACCCGAAGGAAATACAGTAGTTTATCTCCTCGTTAAAGATTACGGGAAGGGTGAAGCTAGCCGACTATGACGCGAAGCACATCTTCCTGCAGTGTTTTATGATTGAAGACTTCTACCGCTTATGGCATAGAGGTCTATGGCAAGTGAACGGCTTCCCCATGCGCGTCTTGAGGTGGATGAAGGAGTTCAGTCCACAGGAGGAGGCGCCTCTAGCCCCGGTATGGTTTTTCTTACCCAATCTCCATTATATTTGTTTAACTCTCAATCTCTCTACACAATTTCATCTTGTTTGGGTAAACCTGTTATTCGTAATGAAGATACTATTTCTATGGCAAGGCCAAGCAAGGCTCACGTGTGTGTAGAGTGTAACCTACTCACTCAGCCACCTAGTATGATCTAGATCGGTAATGGAGAAGATGGGCAGAATAATGGGTGTTGACAACCTGTTATTCCCAAAAATCTGCCTACTTATTGCATAAAATGCAAGAGACTTGGGCATGAATCGGGGGTGTGTAAGATGGGTACAGAACAATCAGAAAATGTGCAAGGATTAGAAGGTAGAAAAAGAATGGTAGAAAGATGGATTAGGAAGGAGGGAGGGGCTGGAGAGAAACCTGTAATTGAGGCAGGTTTAATGGAGGAAGAAGAGGGGTATATGAGAGAGAATGTGAGTCATTTATTAGGAGAGGGAGTGGCTAGTAACAGAATAACTCATGACGGAAGCATGGAGGAAGGAGATAAGCTAGAGGTGGAAGAAAAATGGGAAGAGGTAATGGGTAGAAAGAAGAGGAACAAGAAAATTAAAACTAGAATAATTTTAAAAGAAAAGCTGGAGGACTATAACTGGATAGAGGATGACGTCTTGGATTTCCCAGAGGAAGATTTAGAGGTGTTTAGTTGTCCTTCAATAGGTAGAGAAGATGAAGATCATGCATTTTATATAGAAAAGGGGAAGGATGATTTGGATATTTATAAGGAAGATTGGACAAAGCTCACTAGAACTCAAGCCAAGGAAGCCATAAAAATAATGGCAATGTAGCTTGGGTGGCAGGATAAATATTATGAAAAAATACAAGTAAATTCAAATGCAGTTAAGATCCCAAGGAATTGGAAAAAAATATTTAAACAAAAAATATGAGACTAAGTGTACAACTAGATCCCAAACTAAGCTAGGAATTAATGGATAGATGCCTTTATTGGAACATCAGAGGGGTTGCTAATAATACCTCGATAAATAGGTTAAACAATTAATTAAAATCCATAGATTCCTCTAGTAGTCATTGCGGAGCCTATGATCTAGAAGGATCAATTAATCAACTACAGCCAAAAACTAGGGTTTAACAATGCATATGCTAATATAAATAGTAAACTCTGGATAATGTGGCATAATTATTTAGATATTGAAATCTTAAAAGATACAGAACAGGTAGTGCATTTTAAAATAAATAAAGAAACAGATGAAATAATATCGGTTGTATATGGTAAAAATGATAAAAAATCAAGGTTAGCACTGTGGGAGGAAATACAGAATATTGCAACCAAGAATGCACCTTGGATTATAAGAGGTGATTTCAATATAATCAGGAGCATTCAAGAAAAGAAAGGAGGTAAAACCCCGGATCCAATAGCAATGACACAATTTAATGAGGCGATTTCAAGCTCGAAATTAATGGAAATAGATTTCACAGGTTCAAGTTACACTTGGTGTAATAACTGCAGTAAAAGAGGCACTATTTGGGCCAGACTGGACAGAGTACTGTGTAATGCTAAGTGGGTAGCTTGCATGGGGTTACAGGGCTTAGACATCTAAATAGAACCTGTTTCGGATCATTGCCCATTGCTCATTACAATCTATAAGAATAACCAAGTCTCGGTAACTTTAAATTTCAGAATATGTGGGAAAAGCACGCTGGCTTTGAAAAATTGGTAACTGAATCCTGGATGGAGCCAGCAATGGGGAAACCAATGCAAGTATTAATGGTTAAGCTTCATAGATTAAAAAAATGTCTAAAAATATGGAATAAAGAAGTCTTTGGAAACCTAAATCAAATAATAAAGCAAGCAGAGGAAAAAGTAGAAAAACTGGAATTAGAATATGATAATAAATAACAAAGAGGTAATGAGAAAGGAACTAAATAAGGCTAAAGGGGATTTGAGGCTTAAGTTGCATATGGAGGAAGTATACTGGAAACAGTGTTCAAAAATTAAATGGTTGAAAGATGGAGATAGAAACACTAAATTTTTTCATAACATGTGTAAAATAAAGGCTCAAAAAAATAAAATCAATGGCCTTAAAACTAATGAGGGAACATGGGTTGAAGATGACAAGTAGCTAGGAATCCTCTTTGAGGAATTTTTTAAAAGCCATCTATGCACACAGGCTCCTCAGGTAGGAAACACATTAATGGATGAGATCAACACAGCCATCTCACTAGAACAAAATCAAATGATGGAGAAGATCCCGGAGGAAGAAGAGATTAAAAATGCAGTGTTTATTCTGGACAAGAATAGTGCAGTAGGGCCAGATGGATGGAATAATTATTTTTTTCAGTTAAACTGGCCCATTATCAAAAAAGATTTTATTCCTGTAATTACCAGTTTTTTTGTAGGGGTGGACATTCCTAAGGCATGAGCAAACTCTTTCATAGTTCTAATCCCTAAAAAAGAATCACCACAAAAATGTGAGGATTTTAGGCCTATAAGTTTATGTAATGCAATTTATAAAATCCTTGCTAAAATAATTCAAAACAGACTAAGTAATATTTTACCATTTATAATATCACAGGAGCAAACATTGTTTGTTAAGAATAGATTAATGATTGAAAATATCAGATTAGCATCAGAAATGATGAAAGAAATAGCATTTAAAACGAGGGGAAGTAACTTAGTAGTTAAGCTAGATTTATCTAAGGCATTTGATAGAGTAGAATGACATACACTTTGTTTCGTTATGAGGAAATTTGGCTTCTCTGAAACATGCATTGATTTAATATATAGATGTGTTTCAAGCGTTTGGGTTAGAATCATTGTAAATGGAATGAAAGGTGAAGAATTCAAACCAAGATGTAGCTTGAGACAGGGGGGACCCATTATCACCCTTATTATTTGATATGTACTTAGAATTATTAATTCTTAATTTAAATAAAAGAATGTCAGAGGGCAAAATAATCCCCATTAGACGGCCAAAAAATACTCCGAGAATAAGTTGTTTAGCTTATGCAGATGATATTATTATTTTCACAATTATTTGAGAAGGAAACAGGTCAAGCCCTTAATAAAAATAAAAGTCAATTTATGTTAGCAAAAAAATCTTCGGAAAAAGTGGTAAAAAAAATTAAAAACATAATGGGTTTTAAACATAATAAAGATGCTTTAGTATATTTAGGTTGCCCGATGTATGAAGGATGGCTGAGAGAAAATTATCTAACTCCTTTACAAGATAATATGAGAAGGAAAATAGCAGGTTGGAAAGTAGATCTATTAGGGTTTGGGGGGAGGATTACATTAATCTCCCATGTTCTTCAAAGTACACTGGTACATATTATATCAGTCATACACCCACCTAAGAAATTCACAAATAAACTAGAAATGGCAATGGCAAATTTTTTATGGGGTAAAAAAAATGGAAAGCAAAAAATTCACTGGAAAAATTGAGAAGATATCTGTTATCCAAAAGCGGAAGTAGGGTTAGGCATCAATAATTTATAGGACATGGTGACTGCCTGGGACTGTAAAGGTTGGTGGAGGATAAAAGAAAATGATTCCCTCTGGGCAAAATATATGCGAGCAAAATATCTAGAACAAAAACACAATCGCCTTAAGCAGAAATCAAATAACTGGAAAGCATTGGAAAAACAAAAGGAAATAGTAGATGCTCACTCATTACTGAAAAAACCAGGATGGAAATGGACCCTTAATCCACAAGGTAATTTTACGTTAAAGTCAGTAAAAGAATTGATTAGAAAGAAAAAACCCATGCAAACTTTATTTAAATGGGCCTGGAAAGCAGGTATTCCGTAGAAAATGTGCTCCCTGGCATGGAAAGTTTTGGTAAACGCATTGCCCGTGGATACTAATGTGAAAAGAAAAGGTATTAAAATGGCTTCCAGATGTGAATGTTGCTTTGCAGAAGAAGAATCAATGGATCATCTACTTTCAAGTGGAAGAATCGCTGCAGCAGTCTAGAGGGAATTAGGAGACCTGAAACAAATAAGTAAAAAAGAGGATAGAATAATTGATAGAATTAAGAATTGGGAGAATAAAAACTCTAGTAGTCATATCAATTATTGGCTTACTCAGAATCTACCTCATATAGTAATATGGTGCCTATGGAAAGCTCGTAATAAGAGTAAATTTGAGGGCATAAGAATGAATTCAAATGAAATTATAAAAGATATAATTAAAGAAATCAGGAATATATCTAGTATAAACCCTATAAAAGTTGATGGTTTATGTTTAAATAAGGCAGCTGGAATGATCTGGGGCCTCACTATTACAAATACTAAACAGGGATGGGTAAAGAGTATAAGTTGGAATAGGCCACCGGAAGGTAAAATATCACTAAACACGGATGGTAGCTTCAATAGGGACACTAGTATAGCAGGTGGAGGGGGGGGTAATAAGGGACTCAAACAGGATTGTTATAAAAGCATTTACATCGGCTACTGAAGCATCCTCAGCTCTCCACTCGGAGATCAAAGCTTTGAATATAGGATTAAATGTCTGTAAAAAGTTAGATTTAGAAAATATACAAATTCAAGTAGATTCTATGCTATTGGTAGATTTAGTAAGTGGAAAAATAACTCTCTGGAGGTATGAAGATGAAATGGAAATAATTTTGAACCTAATTAAAGTGCTTAATGCATCAATCTTACATATATATAGAAAAGCCAATACTTTGGCGGATAGCCTTGCAAGATTAGGTTCGATTAGAGGAGAACATGAATTTGATGAGGTTTCGATGCCAGAAAAACTAAAAGGAATAGCGAGATTAGATAGGAAGGCCTTTCCTTATTTAAGATTTAGGAAGGGTAGTATTAACAAAAAGAATAAAATATAAGAATTATAAGAATATAAGCTGTTAATTGTTATGGTACTGTGGTAGCCTCTGTGCAAGGGAATTTCTGTCTCTGCAGGTAAACAGGTATGAACATTATGGAGCCGAAGGTAATAGGGTAAGGTAAGATATTGGTTGTTAGCATATTTTTACTATTATTTCTCTTTTCTTAGCAGCGAAGTACCTTATAAAAATAACCAGAAAATCCAGCAGCTGCTGGAATTTTGGAATCTTAGAGCATGTGTTGTTTTGTTATTGATGGTTTACAGTCCGTTTTAATGTTTAAGTTAAGTGGCTATGGGTGAATGTTGTGAAAAGTCATGTGTTAATTTACGGTAGTTTATAGTTTATTTGGACTTGTAAGTGTCTAGAATAGGAGACTGGTCTGGCAGTTGTCTAAAGCTGGAAGAATCAGCTTATTTGTGTTTAAAGGGGCATCGATGTAAGCAGAAATGGAGACACGATAAAGTGCAGAAGTAATCACTTGGAGTAATTTGATAGCTTTATTAAGCAGGATCAAAATAGGTTAAAGAGCAAAGGATAACATCAAAGAAAGGAAGCAAGAGCAGCCATAAGGTAAACTAGATGAATGAATGAGTATGTAGACATGTTGCTTTCTTTTGCAGGAAATCAGTATTGTCAATATAAAATAAGCATAAACCGGGAGTCTAAGAGGGCAGAAACTTATGGAAACCCCACGAAGAAGTAGGAGCTCAATCGGATGCCAAAGATTATATCAAGGAATGTTAAAGCTATACGCAATAAATTTAAAGCTAACCTCAAATAAGTGCATTCAATGCAAATTATTTACTATGATAGATGACTAGCAATTTTAATTTTAATTTTAATTTTAAGTTTGATGTTAAAGGTTAAGGTTGTAAGTGGGGAATGGGTAGATTTTAGTTTGTAAAAATGGTATTCCTCCGCCAAAAGAGAGGGTTAATATTAATAAACTCCTTTAAAAAAAAAGAACAATAAGAATAAGAAGAATAAAAAAATAAGAAGAATAGAATGAATAAGAAGAATAAGTAGAATAAGCAGAATAAGAAGAATAAGTAGATTAAGAAGAATACGTAGAATAAGATTAATAAGAAGAATACGAAGAATAAGAAGAATAAGAAGAATAAGAAGAATAAGAAGAATAATAAGAATAAGAAGAATAATAAGAATAAGAAAAATAAGAAGAATAAAAAAAATAATAAGAATAAAAAGTATAAGATGAATTATAATACTTAGATGAATAAGAATAATAATAAGATTAAAAAGAATAAGAAAAATTAGAAGAATAAGAAGAATAAGAAGAATAAAAAGAATATAAAGAATAATAAAAAGATAAAAAGAAAATGAGGAATAAAAATAATATTAAGAAAAATAAGAAAAAAAAATAAGAAGAATAGGTAGAATAGGAAGAAAAAGAAGAATATTAAGTATAAGAAGAATAAAAAGAAAAAAAGAAAAAAAGAATTAAAAAATAATAAGAATATATAGAATAATAAGAATTAGAAAAATAAGAATATTAAGAAAATTAAGAAGAACAAGAAGAACACGAAGAACAAAAAGAACAATAAGAATAAGAAGAATAAAAAAATAAAAAGAATAAAAGGAATAAGAAGAATAAGAAGAATAAGTAGAATAAGAAGATTAAGAAGATTAAGAAGAATACGAAGAATAAGATTAATAAGAAGAATAAGAAGAATAAGAAAATAAGAAGAAAAGGAAGAATAATAAGAATAAAAAGTATAGATGAATATAATACTTAGATGAATAGAAAATAAGAAGAATAAAAAGAATAAAGAATAATAAAAAGATAAAAAGAAAATGAGGAATAAAAATAATATTAAGAAAAATAAAAAAAAAAGAATAAGAAGAATAGGAAGAAAAAGAAGAATAATAAGTATAAGAAGAATAAAAAGAAAAAAAAAAAGAATTAAAAATAAATAGAATATATAGAATAATAAGAAATTAGAAAAATAAGAATAATAATAAAATTAAGAAGAACAAGAAGAACAAGAAGAACAAAAAGAACAATAAGTATAAGAAGATTAAAAAAATAAGAAGAATAAAATGAATAAGAAGAATAAGAAGAATAAGTAGAATACGAAGAATAAGAAGAATAAGAAGAATAAAAAGATTAAGAAGAATACAAGGAATAAGATTAATAAGAAGAATAAGAAGAATAAGAAGAAAAAGAAGAATAAGAAAAATAAGAAGAATAAGAAAAATAATAAGAATAAAAAGTTTCAGTTGAATTATAATACTTAGATGAATAAGAATAATAATAAGATTAAAAAGAATAAGAAAAATTAGAAGAATAAGAAGAATAAGAAGAATAAAAGAATATAAAGAATAATAAAAAGATAAAAAGAAAATGAGGAATGAAAATAATATTAAGAAAAATAAGAAAAAAAAAGAATAAGAAGAATAGAAAGAATAGGAAGAAAAAGTATAATAATAAGTATAAGAAGAATAAAAAGGAAAAAAAGAATTAAAAAAATAATAAGAATATATAAATAATAAGAAATTAGAAAAATAAGAATTAAGAAAATTAAGAAGAACACAAAGAAAAAAAAGAACATAGAATAAGAAGAATAAAAAATATAGAAGAATAAAGTAATAAGAAGAATAAGAAGAATAAGTAGAATAAGAAGAAAAAAAAGAATAAGAAGATTAAGAAGAATACGAAGAATAAGATTAATAAGAAGAATAAGAAGAATAAGAAGAATAAGAAGAATAATAAGAATAAAAAGTATAAGATGAATTATAATACTTAGATGAATAAGAATAATAATAAGATTAAAAAGAATAAGAAAAATTAGAAGAATAAGAAGAATATAAAGAATAATAAAAAGATAAAAAGAAAATGAGGAATAAAAATAATATTAAAAAAATAAGAAAAAAAAGAATAAGAAGAATAGGAAGAATAGGAATAAAAAGAAGAATAATAAGTATAAGAAGAATAAAAAGAAAAAAAGAATTAAAAAATAATAAGAATATATAGAATAATAAGAATTAGAAAAATAAGAATAATAATAAATTTAAGAAGTACAAGAAGAACAAGAAGAACAATAAGAACAATAAGAATAAGAAGAATAAAAAAATAAGAAGAATAAAATAAATAAGAAGAATAACAAGAATAAGACGAATAAGAAGAAAATGAAGAATAAGATATAAAAAGAATAAGAAGAATAAGGATAATAATAAGAAAAAGAATAAAAATAAGGAAAATAAGAATAAGGAGAATAAGTAGATAAGAAGAATAAGAAAAAAAAGAAGAATAAGAAGAATACAAACAATAAGAAGAATGAGAAGAATAAGAACAATCAAAAGAATAAGAAGAATAAGATGATGAAAAGATAAAAAAATAATAAATAAAAGAAGAAAAAAAGAATAAGAAGCATAAAATAATAAGATGAATGAAAAGAATAAGAAGAATAAAAACAAAAGGATGATTATGAAGAATTAGTTAAATAGAAGAAGAATAATAATAAAAGAATAAGAAGAATTAATTAGAATAGGAATAATAAGAATAAAACCAAAAATAAAAAGAATAAAAAGAATAAAAAGAAATAGAAGAAAAAAGATAATAACAAGACTGAGAAGATTTAGAAAAATAATAAGAATAAGAAGAATACGAAAAATAAAAAAATAATTAGAATAATAAGAATAAGAAGAATAAGAAAAATATTAATAATAAGAAAAATAAGAAGAATAAGAAGAATAATAAAAATCACAAGATTAAGAAAAATAAGAAGAATAAAAAGAATATATAGAATAAGAAGAATAAGAAAAATGTGAAGAATGAGAAGAATAATAAGAATAAGAAGAATAAGAAGAATAAGAAAATAAGAAGAATAAGAAAATAAGAAGAATTATAAAAATTAGAATAATTAGAAGACTAAGAAGAATAAAAATAATATAAATAATAAGAAGAGAGAGTAGAATATTAAGAATAAGAAGAATATGAAAAATATGAAGAATAATAAAAAAAAGAAGAATAAGAAGAATATATAGAATAAGAAGAATAATAAGAATAAGAAGAATAAGAAGAATAAGAAGAATAATAAAAATAAGAAGAATAATAAGAATATATAGAATATATAGAATAAATAGAATAAGAAGAATAAGAAAAATTGAAGAATATGAATAAAATAAAAAATAAAATAAATAAGAATAATAAGAATTATAAGAAAATTAAGATGAATAAGAAGATTAAAAGAATAAGAAGAGTTAGAAGAATAAGAAGTATAAGAAGAATAATAAGAATAATAAGAATAATAAGAATAATAAGAATAGAAAGAATATGAAGAATAAAAAAATTAAAAGAATAAGAAGAATTCGAAGAAGACGAATAATAAAAAGAATAAGAAGAATAAGAAGAAAAATAAGAAAAAAAAGAAAAATATAAATAAGAAGAATAAGAAGAATTATAAGAATAAGTAGCATAAGAAGAATTATAAGAATAAGTAGCATAAGAAGAATTAGAAAACTTAGAACAAAAATAATAATAAGAACAATAAAAAGAATAAGTTGAATAACAAAAATAAGAATACTAAGAATGATAATAATAAAAATAAGAATAATATGAATAATAATAATAATATTATTATTATTAATAAGAATAATATGAAGAATAAGAATAATAAAAAAATTAAAAAAATAAGAAGAATAATAAAAGTAAGAATAATAAGAAGAATAATAAAAGTAAGAATAATAAGAAGAATAATAAAAGTAAGAATAATAAGAAGAATAAGAAGAATATGAAGGATAAAAATAATTAAAATACTTAGAAGAATAATAATAATATTATAATAGTAAGATTAATTGGAAAAAGAAGAATACAAAGAGTAGGAAGAATATGAAGAATAATAAGAATATGAATAAAAATAAATATAAAAAGAATAAATAGAATATGAGGAAATAGAAGAGTATTAATAAAAAAAATATTAGAATAAGAAATATAAGAATAAATTGAAGAATAAGAAGAAAAAGAAAAAAAGAAGAATAACAAGAATAAGAAGAATAAAAAGAATAATAAGAATAATAAGAACAATAAGAATAATAAGAATAAGAAGAATAAGAAGAATAAGAACAATTAGAAGAATAAGAATAATAAGAAGAATAAGAAGAATAAGAAGAATAAGAAGAATAAGAAGAATAAGAAGAATAACATAAAAAATAAAAAAATAAGAATAATTAGAATAATAATAATAAATAGAAGAATAATATGAATAAGAAGAATAAGAAGAATAAGAAGAATAAGAAGAATAAAAAGAATATAAAGAATAAAAATAATAAAAAGAATAAAAATAATAAAAAGAATAAGAAGAATTATAAGATTAAGAAGAATAAAAGGAATAAGAAGAATAAGAAGAATAAGAAGAATAATAAAAATAATAAGAATAAAAAGAATAGAAGTATATGTAGAATAAGAAGATTATAAGAATAAGGAGAATAAGAAAAATAAGAAGAATAAAAATAATAAGAAGAATAATAAGAATAAGAAGAATTAAAAAATAATAAGAATACATAAAATAATAAGAATATGAAGAATAAAAAGAATATTAAGAATAAGATGAAAAAGAAGATTAAAAAAAATAAGAAGAATAAAATGATTAATAAGAATAAGATGAAAAGAAAAATTAGATAAATATGTAGAATAAAATGAATAAGAAGAATAAAATAAATAAGAAGAATAAAAAGAATAAGAAGAATAAGAAGAATAAGAAAAATGAAAGGAAAAAAAAGAATAAGAAGAATAAAAAGAATAAGAAAATTAATAAGAATAAGAAGATTAAGAAGAATATAAACAATAAAAAGAATAATAAGAATAATAATATAAGATTAATAATAAGAAAAAGAAGAATAAGAACAATAAGAATAATAAGAAGAACAAGAAGAATAATAAGAATAAGATTAATAAGAATAATGAGAGAATAATAAGAATATTAAGAATAATTAGAATAATTAGAATAATTAGAATAATAAGAATAATAATAATAATAATAATAATAATAATAATAAAATAAGAGGAATAAAAAGATTAAGAAGAATAAGAAGATTAAGAAGAATAAGAATGATAAGAAGAATAAGAAGAATTATAATATTTTGTAGAATAAGAAGAATAAGAATAATAAGAAGATTAAGAAGAATAATAATAATAAGAATAATAAGAATAATAAGAAGAATACCAAAAATATTAAGAATAATTACAATATGAATAATAAAAATATTTATAAGAAAAAGATGCATATTTAGAATAAGTAATATAAGAATTATTAGAAGTCTTAAAAGAATAAGAAGAATAATAAGATAAAGAAGAATAAGAAGAATACAAAGATGATAAGAACATTAAGAAGAATAAGATGAATTAGATGAATAAAAAGTATATGAAGAATAAGATGAATAAAAAGAATATGAAGAAAAGAAGAATAAGATGAAAAAGAAGAATACGAAGAATAAAAAGAATAACAAGAATTAGACAAATTAAAAGAATAATAAGAATAAGAAGAATAAGAAGAATAAGAAGAATAATAAGAATAATAATAATAAGAATAATAAGCAGAAAAACAAGAATAAGAAGAATAAGAAAAATAAGAAGATAAAAAAGAATAACATGAATAAGAAGATTAAAAAGAATAATATGAATAAGAAGAATAAAAAGAATAAGATGAATAAGAAGAACAAGATGAATAAGAAGAATAAGAAAAATAAGAACAATATGTTGAATAAGAAGAATAAGTAGAATTATAATAATTAAATTAATAAAAAAATTAAAAGAATAAGAAGAATAAAAAAAATGAATAAGAAGAAAAACTAGTATAATAAGTATAAGAAGAATATGAAGAATACGAAGAATAAGAAGAATAAGAATAATAAGAAGAAGAATAAGAAGAATAAGAAGAATAATAATTATAACAAAAATAAGAAGAATAAGAAAAAAAAAGAATAAGAAGTATAAGAAGAATTAGAAGAATAATAAGTATATGAAATATAATAAGAATAAGAAGAATAATAAAAATAAAAAGAATAAAAAGAAATCGAAGAACATAAAGAATAAAAATAAAAAAAAATAGCTAGAAAAAAATAAGAATATAATAAAAATAAAAATAAGAAAAATAAGAAGAATTATAAGACCAAAAATTCTAGAGAGAGAACTCTCAATTCTTTACACATAAAATATGTCACGTAGAGAGAGAAACTCCATTGTTGAAGCTCTCAAGCTTGAGTTATGAGAAATCTCTTTAAGATATTTAATAAAAAATATTTTACTTTGCTTATTAATGAATCTGGTATACTAAGCCCGATATTTTGTGTGAAGGATCAGGCACTGGCAGTCTATTTCTTGTTGTATGATATCAAGAAGCTCACTACACCATTTAAGCTTACTCTACTCAGCAAATTCTTTCATGGGAGCCCCGAAAACAAAGATATATATGCATTCTTCGAAACATAGAAGCTTTTGGACTGGGTAAGAATTGCAATGTATAATGCAAAACATATAATGATACAATTCATTGAAGAAGAAGACTTCCTCCATTTATGGCTATCCGGGCAGTGGAGCTTCTCGGGTTAACCTATGAGATTGTTCAAATGGATGCCCGAATTCACACCAAAGGAGGAATCCTCGCACGCCCTAGTTTGGTTTTCTCTCCCTCACCTCCCATTCACCTATTCTATAAACACTCCTTATATCATATTGCTCGGTGTGTGGGTAAGCCTTGGCTAATTGATGAAGCTACAGCCTATATGACAAAGCAAAGCATGGAAAGGGTGTGTGTAGAGGTTGATGTTTCCACTTCTATTCCAAATAGAGTGTGGGTAGGTAATGGGCAGTAAAGTGGATATTGGCAAGATATAATTGTGAAAAATACACCTAAATAATGTTTTAACTATAAAAAATTGGGTCATTTGGATTTGGAATGCATTGTTAAGGTAAGGGGAAGGGGTTTAGGAAAAAAAAATGAGGGTGAGGGGGAAAATATCGGTAAAAAGGAGGCAGGGGGATAGGGAAAAAGAGGTTAGGGTAGAGGACGGGCAGAAAGAGGGCTTCAAGGAAAGAAGCAGTAGGGGAGGAGAGTAAGGTAGTAGGGTAGTAATTAAAGAGTTGGGAGGATGGGAGGAAGATGGGGATAAAGTGGAGGGTAGGAAGAAAATATTAGAAATAAAAAAATGGCTAGTTGAAGGGGTTAATGTGATGGAGAGGGCAGGGAGGAAAGGTTTGGAGAAGAGAGATTTAACAAAAATAGCTTTGGTAAGATTTAGAAAAATGAAATAACAAACTTCAATGGGGAGAAATATGACATTTTATCGGAGGAAGGAACTCAGGCTAAAAGTTGGCTCATCATGGCTATGCACAAAAAAATGCAAAGTTTAGATTTTTCATTGGCACAAGATGATTCAAAGATGATTATTCAAAAAGAGTGAGAGGGGATCCCGAAAAACAGAGATAGTGCAATAGAAAAATTAAAATTGATGAGTTTTCAAATAAGCAAATTGAATTTAGTAAGTAAAACTGAACAGCATAAATCAAGTGTAAGTCAATGTTCAAGAAATAGAAAAAAATATTTAAACATGTACTATGAATCAAGATGCATAACTTGAGCGCAAGCTAGACCTAATAAT
Source organism: Sapria himalayana (assembly GCA_029783825.1). NCBI lineage: Eukaryota > Viridiplantae > Streptophyta > Magnoliopsida > Malpighiales > Rafflesiaceae > Sapria > Sapria himalayana. The sequence goes on from JAREIK010003477.1 coordinate 24,317, forward strand.
GTATAATAATCTATATTAGAACATAAGAGGAATAGGAAATACACCGTCGATAAATAGAATTAAAAAACTAATTAAAATTCATAATATTAGAATTGTAATAATAGCTGAACCTATGGTTAGTACGGATTCACTAGAAATGTATAAAAAAAATTAGGACTAGACAATGCATTTTTAAATATTAATGGCAAGATATGGTTGTTATGGAAAAATAAAATTGATATATAAATTATTTCAGAGGTGGAACAGATCATTAATTTTAAGCTAAGAAAAAACTCAGTTCCAATTATATCAGTGGTATATGCCAGCAACTTGAAAGAAAAAAGAAAAGATTTCTGGGGTGAAATGAAAAAGATAGTAGATAGAAATACTCCATGGATCATAGGAGGGAATTTTAATGTGATTAGAAATGTTAAAGAAAAATAAGGAGGAAAGCTGCCTGATCCGTTAGCTATAGCCCAATTTAATGAGACAATTAATAATACAAACCTTATGGAGGCTAAGTATTTGGGTCTTAACTTCACATGGTGTAATAACCGGAAAAATAGAGGAACGATCTAGTCTAGACTTGACCACATTCTCTATAACATCAAATGGGTGGATTGTTGTGGAGGGATGAGTGTGAAACACTTAAGCAGAACATACTCAGATCATAGCCCCCATCTTCTAAAATTTAAATTTAGAGAAAAAAATAATAAAATTTTTATATATCAAAACATCTGGGGTTTGCATAATGATTTTGACGAAATAGTAAGAGACTCATGGCAAGCGCCAACAAATGGGAATCACATGCAGGTCCTAGCAATAAAATTTAGCAGATTAAAACTAGAACTTAGTAGGTGAAATATAGATAGATTTGGAAATATAGACAAGAATATCCATGAAGCGGAATCAAAAGTCAGCATATTAGAAATAGAGTACGAGAATAATCATGATGAACTCTCTAGTGTTAATTTAAATAAGCAAATGTAGAATTAAAATTAAAGCTACATATGTTGGAAATTTTTTGGAAGCAAATGCCCAAAGTAAAGTGGCTAAAGGAATGGTAAAGAAATACTAAGTTTTTAATACAATTGCAAAATTAAAAAACCAAAGACAAGAATAAAAGGCATCAAAAATGATACTGGCAAGTGGATAGATGAGGAGGGAGAGATTAGAAAAATCTTGAAGACTACTTTAAAAGCCATCTTTGTTGTTATAGTCAACAAAGGAATGACTCCTTAATTCGACAAATAGAAAAAAGAGTAACAAAAGAATAAAATAAACTATTGAAGAGTGCCCTGGTGAAGAAGAGATAAAAGCTGTAGTCTTTAGTAGAAATAAAGACAGCACAGCGAGTCTAGATGGATGGAATAATGGGTTTTATCAATAAACCTAGAATATAATATAAAATGACTTGACGGCCACAATCACCTGGGTTTATGCCGGAGCAAAAATCACAAAAGCATGGGTCAGCTCATTTATCATATTGATACCCAAGAAGGATAACCCACAAAAAAGTGAGAATTATAGACCTATAAGTCTATGTAATTTTGTGTATAAATTTCTGGAAAAAGTTTTTCAGAATAGACTGATATAGGGTAATTCCCTCCAACATATCAACAGAACAAGTAGGATTTGTTAAAAATAGATTAATGATGGAGAACATTATTTTAACTACAGAATTAATGAAGGAAATAGGGGCTAAAGTTAGGGGTTATAATGTGATTATGAAATTAGACTTTGTCTAAAGCATTTGATTGAGTTGAATGGGATATTTTATGATATACAATGAGGAAAATGGATTTCTTGGAATTCTGGATACATCTAATATGTAGATGCATCTCTAGTGCATGGGTTAAATTTTTAATTAATAGGGAAGCAGCCTTAGAATTATAGCTAGTTAGAGGACTTAGACAGGGGGACCCTTTATCCATAGTATTATTAATATATATATATATATATATATATATATATATAGAATTGCTAATAACAACTTTAAAAGGAAAAATGAATGAGGGTAAGATTATTAGCTTTAAATAACCTAGACAAACTACAAATATAAGCTGCTTAGCATATGCAGATGATTTAATTATTTTCACAAATGCTGGGAGCACATCAGTGAAGAACATGATGAATCTATTTGATATAGTAGAGGAAGAAATGAGACAACAGCTCAATAATAACAAATGTTGATTTGTGATTTCGAGAAAAGCACCTGAAAGGACAGTCCAAAAAGTTAAAAGAATTACAGGCTTTGAACAGAATAAAAGGGTGTTAATGTATTTGGGATGCCCTATCTATGAGGGAAGGCTAATAAAAGAATATCTAACCTTTTTAATGATTAAGCTAAGAGGTAAAATAGTGGGATGGAAAGAGAGCATGTTAAGTATGGCAGAACGAATCACATTAATCAAACATGTTTTACAAGGAACTAATGCACATATCTTAATGTCCTTACAGCCGTCAAAGAAGGTCTCGAGTAGCTTAGAAAAGGAGATGACTTACTTTTTATGGGCTGAAAAATCAGGAAAAAACAAGCTACATTGGAAAAAATGGGAAGACATGTTGTTTTAAGAAGGAGGTGGGTCTAGGTTTGAACAAATTAAGTGATATGACCAAAGCTTGGGCATGTAAGAACTGGCGGAGGCTCAAGCAAAATGATAACATGTGGGTGAGATATATGAAGATAGATATGGTTAGGATATAAAGCATTCAAGAATGCTAAAAAAGCATCTAAAATTTGGAATGTGATGCTTAAACAAAACATTTAGTTGAAAGTAATGCATGTCTAATTAATATATAAAAGCAAGTGGACTATAAATCCACAGGGAATGATTACACTTAAAAGTGCAAAAATATTAGTAAGAAAAGAAAAAATTAGCCAAGAAGTTTTTAATGGAGCATGGGTGAAAGAGATCCACAAAAAAATTAATGTATTTATGTGGAAGCTTTTATCGAATGCCATTCGGTGGACTCTAATATTCAAATGAAAGAGGTTAAATTAGCTTCTAGGTGTGAATACTATTAGACTAGCATAGAAAGCACAAATCATTTGTTTTCAACAGGGAAAATAGTGGTGGAAGTCTGAGAATATCTAGGAAGATATGTGCAAATAAGCAATAAGTCAGTAGATATCAAAGATAGATTAATGAGATGGGAGATAAGACACAAAAAATAAAGTATGTAACTGGCTAGGGGATTACATTCCGCATATCACAGTCTGGAATTTGTGGAAACCCAGGAATAGAAGTAGGTTTGAAAATATTAAAATAAATTCTAATCATATAATAGAAGATATTAAAAAAGAATGTTCATGGATATCAGTAGGGGTCCCCTTAAAACTTAGAAGCAATGAAATGGAAGATTAAAAAAGAAAGATATGGGCTTACATGCAACTAGGGAAAAAAATTCTTGAGGTAAGAACTGTATGTTGGAATAAACCTCCATGGGGAACGTTTGCCCTAAACACAGACGGTAGCTTTAATAGGGATATGGGAGTGGCAGGGGGTAAGAGGTGTGATAAGAAATGAGCAAGGTAACGTACTAAAAGTATTTACAATGAGGGAAAAAGCATCTTCAGCCTTGCATGCAGAAATTTTAGCCTTACTTAAAGGCCTTAAAATATGCAATGAATAATCTTATATAATATATGAGCATAGGTGGATTTTAGTCTACTAGTGAATCTGGCTACAAATAATATAGAGATGTGGCAGTACGATGAGCAAATAGAGTCAATCAAGAGTCTTTTAACCAACCTAAATGGTGAAGTAATGCATATATATATATATATATATATATATATATATATATATATAGGGAAAGCAAATGCTTTTGCAGATAACCTAGCAAAGGAATGCATGAGGAAGGGGCTACAAGAGTTTGAGGGGGCTAATTTACCGGAGAAATATAAAGGCATAATTGCATTAGACAAATTAGAATACTTGTATATTAGAATTCAAAAACATTAGCTGGAATGAAATTCTTGATATCCCCGGTTCTGTGGGGAAATCATAAAAATATAACTTTCTCTGTTTTGGCTTTTCAGATATATAGGTATGGGTTAAGATGGAAGTATATAGAAAATGCCATAAGGCAGGACCACAAAATATGGGTAGAGACTATCACTGCCTAAGTAGATAATGGGTTTTAAATAAATTAAAACAATTTGAAGCAATGTATATTTTACTTGAAGTGCAGGGACTGCAGTGGTCATTACAACACAAGGCAGAGAGCAAAGAGGCTGCCAAAAGTTTATCTAGTAGTAGTGCCTGCTGTAGCAAACAGTCTGTAAGGGGTAGTGAAGAAGGGTTGTGTTGTTGATCAGGAGGCAATATATATATTGATATATATTATTACTATGTTCTTGGCTTTGTATGCTTGAAGTGCAGGGGATGTAGTGGTCAAATGCATTACAACATAAGGTAGAGGAGGATAGGATGAAACTGAATAAAATAGCAAAGAGGCTGCCAAATTTTTTAACTAAAGACAGGATGATAGTAAATAAGTGGCAGTAGATGAGAAAGGAGGGAAGCATAAAAGCAAAAGGGTTAGAGAAATAAAAGTTAAATAGGATAAGATACACTCCAAGTAAAGTAGATTAAGCATAAAATAAAAGTGGAGGGGTTCATTAAGAGTTAGAATAAGAAGATACACACCAAGCATAATGTGCATTATTTCATTTTATTTTAAAGGGGTTAAGTGTAGCTCTAGTATGTAAAAATGGTATTTCTTCGCAAAAAGAAAGGACTTTTTATTACTAAAACAAACTTTCCAAGATAAAGAAGAAATATAAGAATAAGAAAAATAAAAAAAATTAGAAGACTAAGAAGAAAAATAAGAATAAAAAGGATAAGAATAATTAGAATAGCAAGAATGATAATAAGAATAATAATATTAAGAATAAGAAGAGTAAGAATAATAAGAAGATAAAGAAGATTAAGAAGAATAATAAGAGTAAAAATAATATGAAGAATAACAAGAATAATAAGAATAAGAAAAATAAGAAGAATTATAAAACTTAGAAGAATAAGAATAATAATAAGATTGATAAGAATAGAAAGATAAAGAAGAATAAGAAGAATATAAAGAATAATAAGAATATGAATAAAAAGAAAGATAAAAAGAATAAATAGAATAGGAGGAATAAAAATCATATAAAGAACAAGAAGAATATTTAGAATAAGAAGATTAATAAAAAAGAAGAATAAAAAGAATATGAAGAGTAAAAAGAATAATAATAATATGAATAAGAATAAGAATAATAATAATAATAAGAATAAGAACAATAAGAATAATAAGAATAATAAGAATAATAAAAAGACTAAGAATAATAAGAAAAATAAAAAAAATAAGAATAATAAGAAGAAAAAGAAGAATAATAAAAATAAGAAGGATAGGATGAATTATAAGACTTAGAAGAATAAAAATAAAAATAATATTAAAAAGAATAAGAAGAATAAAAAGATATGAAAATAATAAGAAAAATAAAAAGAAAATGAGGAATAAATATTAAGAATAAGAAAATAAGAAGAATAAGAAGAATAAAAAGAATAAGAAGAATAAGAAGAATAAAAAGAATAAGAAGAATAAAAAGAATAAAGAAGTATAAAGAATTAAGAAGTATAAGAAGAATAAGAAGAATCAGAAGAATAAGAAGAATAAGAAGAATCAGAAGAATAAGAAGATTAGAAGAATAAGAAGAAAAAAAAGACAGAACGAGAAGAAGCTTCTCTCTCAATTCTAGAGAAAGAGGGTTTTGCTGAGAGAGAAACTCCATTGTTGAAGCTCTCAAGCTTGAGTTATGGAAAATCTTTCTAAGATATTTAACAAAAAAATCATTCTTCTCGGTTAGTAATGAATCTGGTATTGTAACCTAGTTTTTTGTATGAAAGAGAGGCGCCAGCAGTATGCTTCTTTATGAAGGATATCGAGAAGCTTACTACCCCATTTAAGCTTATACTTCTCGGCAACTTTTCTCACTGGAGCTCTGAATTCATAGATATATATGCATTTTTCGAAGCTTTGAAGCTTCGGGACTCTGCAAGATATAATATTGCTCATCTCCCATTTCATCTATTCTGTAAGCACTCCTTATATCATATTGCTCGATGTGTGGGTAAGCCTTGGATAATGGATGAAGCTACGACCTATATGACAAGGATGAGCGTGACAAAGGTGTGTGTAGAGGTGGATGTTACTACTTCTATTCCGAATAGAGTGCGGGTTTGTAATGGGCATTCAAGTGGGTATTCACAAGATATAATTGTAGAATATTCACCTCAATATTGTTTAAACTATAAAGAATTGGTCCATTCAGTTTCGGAATGTATTGTAAAAGGAGGGAGGAGAGGGCTAGGCAGAGCAGAATTGAGAAAGAAGAGAAAAATATGGGTAAGAAGAAGGCAGGGTGATAATAGGGTAGATAGGGACGAAGAGGTGAGAGTAGAGGAGGGGCAGAAAAAGGGTTTAGGCAGTAGGGGGAGAGGAAGGCAGTAGGGCAGAAGAGTTGGGAGGAGGGGAGGAAGAGGGGGATAGAGATGAAGGCAGGAAGAAAATACTAGAAATAAAAAAGTGGTTAGATGAAGCGGATAAGGAGATGGAGAGTGCATAGAGGAAGGGTTTGTGGAAGAGAGAGGCAAAAAAAACAGCAACAAAAATAGATTTAGAAAAAGAAATAATAAATTTTAATGGGGTGGAAGATGAACTCCTATCAGAGGAAGGAACCGAGGCTAAAATTTGGACCATTATGGCCATGCATAAAGAAATGCAAAGTTTAGACTTTGCATTAACACGTGATGATTCAAAAAAGATCACTCAAAAAGAGTGGGAGGGGTTACTGAATAGTAGAGACAATGCAATAGAAAAATTAAATTTGATGGGTTTTCAAATAAGTAAATTAAAATTAGTAAGTAAAAATGACCAGCCTAAATCAAGTGTAAACAAAACTTCAAAAAATAGGAAAAAATATTTAAATATCTATTATGAAACAAGATGCATAACGAGAGCACGGGCTAGACCTAACAATGTACTAAGTTTTTATTGGAACATAAGAGGAGTAGGAAATACTCTGTTGATAAATACAATTAAAAAAGTAATTAAAATCCATAATATTAGAATTATGATAATAGCAGAACCTATGGTTATTAAAATTTCTCTAGAAACATATAAAAAGAAATTATGTCTAAAAAATGCATTCTCTAATAATAATGGCAAGATATGGTTGTTATGGAAAAATAAAATCGATATAGAAATTATTTCAGAGGCAAATCAGATCATTAATTTTAAACTAAAAAAAATACGGATCCAATTATATTAGTGGTATATGCTAGTAACTCGAAAGAAAAAAAGAAAGATCTCTGGTGTTAAATTAAAAAGATAGATGATAGAAATACTCCATGGATCATAGAAGGGAACTTTAAAGTAGTTAGAAATGCAAAGGAAGAAAAAAGTAGGAAAGTTGCTTGACCTGTCAGCTATTGCTCAATTTAATGAGGTAGTCAATAATACGAACCTCATGGAGGCTGAGTATTTGGATCCTAACTTCACATGGTATAATAACCGGAGAAATAGGGGAACGATCTTGTCTAGACTTGACCATGTTCTCTATAACATCAAATGGGTGGACTATTGTGGAGGGGTGAGTGTGAAACATTTGAGCATAACATGTTCAGATCACAGCCCCCTTCTTCTAAGATTTAAAGTTAGAGAGAGAAAGAATAAAAGTTTTAAATATCAAAACATGTGGGGTTTGCATAAATAGTTTGATGGAATAGTAAAAAAATCATGGCAAGAGCCAACAAATGAGAATCCCATGCAGGTACTAGCTATAAAATTACATAGGTTAAAAATAGAACTTAGTTGGTGGAATAGAGAGAGATTTGGAAATATAAATAAGAACATCCAAGATGCTGAATCTAAAGTCAGTATATTAGAAATAGAGCATGAGAATAATCATGGTGAATCTTCTAGAATTAATTTAAATAAAGTAAATGTGGAATTAAAATTATTACAGCACATAGAAGAAAATTTTTGGAAACTAGGGCCAAAGTAAAGTGACTCAAGAAAGGAGGTAGAAATACTAAGTTTTTTAACACAATCGCAAAATTAAAAAATCAAATACAAGAAATAAAAGGTATCAAAAATGATATTGGCAAGTGGATAGATGAGGCGGGAGAGTTAAAAACGTTTTGGAAGATTACTTTAAAAGACATCTATGTGGTTACAGCCAACAAAGAGACGACTCCTTAATTCGACAACTAGACAAAAGAGTAAATGAAGAACAAAACAGATAATGAAGAACAAAGGGACGACTCCTATTAAAAGCTATAGTGTTTAGTGGAAATAAAGATAGTGCAACGGGTCCAGGCGAATGGAATAATGGGTTTTATCAACAAACCTGAAATATAATAAATAAAGAGCAGACATCTATAATTGCATGGGCTTTTGTAATAGCAAAAATCACAAAATCATAGGTCATCTCATATATCGTATTGATACCCAAGAAGAATAATCCACAAAAAGTGAGGTTTATAGACCCATAAGTCTATGTAATTCGGTGTATATAATGTTGACAAAAGTCCTACAGAATAGACTAAATAAAGTACTTCCCTCCCTCATTTTGGTAGAATAAGTAGGATTTGTTAAAAATAGACTAATGATGGAAAACATTAATATAAATGTAGAATTGATGAAGGAAATAGGAGCTAAAGTTAGGGGCCATAATGTGATTATGAAGTTATATTTGTCTAAAGCATTTGATAAGGTTGAATTGGATATTTTATGCTATACAATGAAGAAAATGAGATTCTCGGAATTCTGGATAGATCTAATGTGTAGATGCATCTCTAGTGCATGGGTTAAAATTTTAATTAATGGGGAAGCAAGTGAAGAATTTAAGCAAGTTAGAGAACTTTGACAGGGAGATCCTTTATCTCTATTATTATTTAATATTATTAGCTTTAAACAACCTAGTCACACTCTGAATGTAAGCTGCCTAGCTTATGTGGCCGATTAAATTGTTTTTACAAATGATAGGAGCACATCACTAAAGAATATGATGAAACTATTTGAAGTAGTAGAGGAAGAAATGAGACAACATAATTAAAATAAATGTCAATTTGTTGTTTCATGGAAAACACCTAAAAGGACAATTCAAAAAGCAAAAAAAAATTACAAGCTTTGAGCAGATTAAAGGGGCGTTAATGTATTTTGGATGGCCTATGTACGAGGGCAGGCTGAAAAAAGAATATCTAACATTTCTAATGAATAAATTAAGAGGTAAAACAGCGGGATGGAAGGAGAATATGTTAAGTATGGCCGGTCGAATCACATTAATCAAACATGTTTTTCAAGGAACTATTGCACATATCTTAATGTCTTTATAACTACCAAAGAAGATCTTGAACAGCTTAGAAAAAAAATAGCTAACTTCTTATGGGGCTAAAAATCAGGAAAAAATAAGCTACATTAGAAAAAAGTTGGAAGATATTTTTTGTTTGAAATAGGAAGCGAGTCTAGGTTTGAACAAATTAAATGATATTGTCAAAGCCTGGGCATGTAAGAACTGGTGGAGGCTCAAGCAAAATGATAGCTTGTGGGTGAGATATATGAAAGCTAGATATGGGTTAGTAAATAGAGCATGTAAGAATGCTAAAAAAGCATCTAGAAGTTGAAACATGATGCTTAAACAAAAAGAGTTGAAAGTAATGCACGCCTAATCAATAATGAATGGAGATGGACTCTAAATCCAAGGAGGAGGTTCACGCTTAAAAGCGCAAAAATATTAGTAAGAAAAGAAATATTTAGTCAAGAAGTTTTTAAGGGAGCCTGGATGAAAGAGATCCCACAATAAATTAATGTATTTATGTGGAAGCTCTTATCGAATGCTATTTCGGTGGACTTGAATATTCAGTTTAAAGGGGTTAAATTTGCTTCCATATGTGAATGTTGTTACACTAGCATAGAAAGCACAAATCATGTATTTTCCACAGGAAAAATAGTGGTGGAAGTTTGGGATTATCTAGGGGGAGATGCACAAGTAAGCAAAAAGTTAAAAGACATTAGGAAAGATTAATGAGATGGAGGATAAGCTACACAAAGAATAAAGTATGTAACTTGCTAAGGGATTATCCCACACATTATAGTCTAGAATTTGTGGAAAGCTAGGAATAGAAGTAGGTTTGAGAATATTAAAATGAATGCTAAACATATAATAGAAAAAATTAAAAAAGAATGTTTATGGATATAAGCAGGATTCCCATTAAAACATAGAAACATAGAAATGGAAGATGAGAAAAGAAGGATATGGGAATTACATGCAATTAAAGAAAAATCTCAGAGGTTAGAATGGTATGTTGGAAAAAACCTCCACGGGGAAGGCTTGCTTTAAACACAGATGGTAGTTTTAACAGGGATATGGAAGAGGCAGGGGGAGGAGGTGTAATAAGAAATGAGCAGGGTAAAGTTCTAAAAGCTTTTACAATGAAAGAAAAAGTATCTTCACCCTCGAATGCAGAAATTTTAGCCTTAGATAAAGACCTTAAAATATACTAAGAAAACTCATATATTAACATACTAGTACAGGAGGATTCTAGTATACTGATGAATCTGGTCATGAACAAGATAGAAATGTATTAGTATGATGAAAAAATAGAGTCAATCAATAGTCTTTTAACTGACATAAAAGTAGAAGTTATGCATATATATAGGGAAGCTAATATTTTAGCAGACAACTTAGCTAAAGAAAGCTTGATGAAGAGGTTACAAGAGTTTGAGGAGGCTGATATACCGGAGAAATATTAAGGCATAATCATATTAAATAAATTAGAATACTAGTATATTAGAATTCAAAAGTAGTAGCTGGAATATAAATTTTTAGTCTCCCCGGTCCTGTGGAGAAATTATAAAAATATTTTGCTCTGCTTTGGTTTTCAGGATTACAGGTATAGCTTAAGATGAAATGAATTGGATATGGCCTATAGCAAGATTGTAAAAATGGGTAGTGACTTAATGTCACTACCTAAGTAGATATTTGGATTTTAAATACGTTAAAACTATGTGAAGTTCTTATTGTGTAGTTTGCATTCTATATTAAATAGTGTATGAAACCATACTTGTATCTTGTATGCTTAAAGTGTAGGGACTGCAAAGGAATATAAGGTAGAGATTGAGGCTGACAAAATACAGTAACACTATCAGTCAAGAGGCAATTTAAATATATATATATATACCTGTTTTCTAAGTTTTTGGCTTTGTGGGCTTGTGGTGTAGGGGATACAGTCAAATGCATACATGAGGAAAAAGAGGTTAGGCCAAAATGAATAGAATAGCAAAAAGGCTATCAAATTTTATTAAATTTAGGAAGATAAATATAGCTATGACAAGAAGATCAATTATGGTTGTCAAAGGCATGCTTTGCTTATTTCATTTTCAAGGGTGTAAAAGGGGACAAGAGCTGCTTTAGAGTCAACATATATTCTGTTATGGCTGCTTGAAATGTAGGGATATAAGGTAGATAAGCTTTCAAGCATTAAAATAGGCTGCAAGGGGTAATAAAGAAGGATATGTTGTTGGTCAAAAAGAAATATAATGATATCATCATTTCTATGTCCTTAGACTTGTGTGCTGGTTTTGGAAGGTCAAATGCATAAATAACATAAGGTAGAAGAGGATAGGAAATATGAATAAAACAGAAAAAGGTTGCCAAATTTTTAATTAAAGGCAGGATGTCAAGGTAGGTGCAGATGGAAAAAGGGCCCACAAAAAAGAATAAGGGAGAGAGGAATAAAAGATAAACATGCTAAGATATACTTCAAGTAAAGTAGTCTAATGTACAAAATCAAAGTGAAGTGGCGCACTTAGAGATATGAAAAAAAGATTCACTTGAAGCATAATGTGTATTAATTCATTTATTTTATTCAAGGGTGTAAAATGGGAAAAAGGTAGTTGTAGATTGTAAAAATGGTATTCCCCTACGAAAAAGAGGGGAATTTTTTATTAATAAAACAAACTTCCCAAAAAAAAGAAGAAAAAGAAAAATAAGAAGAAAAGAAAAAGAAGAAAAAGAAGAAAAAGAAGAAAAAGAAGAAAAAGAAGAAAAAGAAGAAAAAGAAGAAAAAGAAGAAAAAGAAGAAAAAGAAGAAAAAGAAGAAAAAGAAGAAAAAGAAGAAAAAGAAGAAAAAGAAGAAAAAGAAGAAAAGAAGAAAAAGAAGAAAAAGAAGAAAAGAAGAAAAGAAGAAAAAGAAGAAAAAGAAGAATAAGTAGAAGAAGAAAAAAAAGAAAAAAAAAAAAAAAAAAGAAGAAAAAGAAGAAAATGAAGAATAAGTAGAATAATAAAAATAATAAAAATAATAAGAATAATAAGAATAATAAGAATAAGAGAAAAAGAATAAAAAGAAAAATAAGAAAAATATAAAGAAAAAGAAGAATTAGAAAAATAAGAAGAAAAATAAAATAAAGAAAATAAAGAAAATAAAGAAAATAAAGAAAATAAAGAAAATAAAAAAAAAGAATAAAAAGTAGAATAAAAAGAATAAAAAGATTAAAAAAATTAATAAGAATAAAAGAATTAGAAGATTAAGAAGAATAAGTAGAAGAAGAATAAGAAGAATAAAAAGAATAAGAAGAATAAAAAGAATAAGAAAAATATGAAGAATAAGAAGAATAAGAATGATATGAAGAATAATAAGAATAATAAGAATAATAATAAAAAGAAGGATAAGAAGAATAAGAAGAATAAGAATGATAAGAAGAATATGTAGAAAAAGAATATTTATAAGATTAATAAAAATATGAAGAATAAGAAGAATACGAAGAATAATAAGAATAAGAAGAATAAAAAAAATTAAAAGAATAAGAAGAATTAAAAAATAATAAGAATACATAAAATAAGAAGAATAAGAAGAATAAGAAGAATAAGAAGAATAAGAAGAATAAAAAGAATAAAAAGAATAAGAAGAATAAGAAGAATAAGAAGAATAAAAAAAATTAAAAGAATAAGAAGAATTAAAAAATAATAAGAATACATAAAATAATAAGAATAAGAATAATAAGAAGAATAAAAAGAATAAGAAGAATAGGAAGAATAAGAAGAATAAGAGGAATAAGAGGAATAAGAGGAATTAGAGGAATAAGAGGAATAAGAAGAATAAGATGAATAAGATGAAAAGAAGAATAAGAAGAATAAGAAGAATACGAAGAATAAGAATAATATGAAGAAAAAGAAGAATAAGAGGAATAAGTAGAATAAGAAGAATAAGTAGAATATAGAGAATAAAAAGAATGAGAAGAATAATAAGAATAAAAAAAATAATAAGAATAAAAATATTAAAAAGAATATGAAGAATAAAAATAATAATAAGAATAAGAATATAAGATGAATAAGAAGAATAACATAAATTAGAAGAATAAGAAGAATAAGAAAAATAAGAACAATTAGAAAAAAAGAAGAATGAGAAAATAAGAAAAAAATAAAGAATAAAAAGATTAAGAAGAATACAATGAATAAGAAGAATAATAAGAATAAAAAAAATAAAAAATAAGAAGAATAAGAATAAAAAGAAGAAGAATTATAATAAGAAGATTAAGAAGAATAATAAGAATAATAAGAATAAGATGAATAAGAAGAATAATAAGAATAATAAGAATAATAAAATTAATAAGATTAAGAAGAATAAGAAGAATAAAAAGAATAAGAAGAATAAAAAGAATTAGAAGACTTAGAAGAAATCGAAGAATAAGTATAATAAGAAGAATAAGAAGAAAAAGAATAATAAATGGAATTAATAGAATAAGAATAATTAGATGTTTTAGAAGAATAAGAAGAATAATAAGATAAAGAAGAATAAAAAAATTAAGAATAATGATAAGAATAAGAATAATAAGAAGAATAATAAAAATAAGATGAATCAGAAGAATAAGAAGAATAATATGAATGAGAAGAATAAAAACAATAAGAAGAATAAAAAGAATAAGAAGAATAAAAAGATAAGATGAATAAGAAGTATAGAAGAATAAAAAAAATAAGAAGAATAAAAAATATTAGACAAATTAGAAGAAATATAATAATAATAAGACTAAAAAGAATAATATGAATAAGAATAATAAGAAAAAAAAACAACAATAAGAAAAATAAGATGAATAAGAAAAATAAAAAGAATAATAAGAATAAAAAGATAAAGATGAAAAATAAGAATAAGAAGAAAACGAAGAATAAGAAAAATAATAAGAATAATAAGAATCAAAAAAATAAGAATAATAATAAGAATAAGAAGGATAAGATAAAAAAAATAAGAAGAAAAAGCAGAATAATAAGAATAAAAAGAATATGTAGATTAAGAAGAATTAGAATAATTAGAATAATTAGAATAATTAGAATAATTAGAAGAATAAAAGAATAAAAAGAATAAGAAGAATAAAAAAAATTTAGAATAAGTATATGAAGAATATGAAGAATACGAAGAATAAGCAGAATAGGAAGGATAAGAAGAATTAGAAGAATTAGAAGAAAAGATATCGGGCCAAGAAGGGGTGCGATTTTGGTGCGATTCTGGTGCGATTTTGGTGCGATTTGAGCTCAAGTTTGAGCAAAAATGGATGATTCAGATCATCTTTTCAATAAAAAATCACTTAGTTCAATTTCCAAGGGTACCGCGATTCTGTTCCTGAACTTTGACGCTAAGGAGGAGTCTCCTGCCGTGTTACTTACCGAAGAAGAGTTTCAAAAGCTTGTGGAACCATTCAAGCTTACATTAATCAGGAAGTTCTCCCATGGTAAGCTGAGTTATGAAGAAATTTATGCATTTATCGCTTCACTGAAGCTACGGCAAGTTGTGAAAATAGCCATATACGACGGGAAGCACGTCATTTTTCAACTCAAGGAAGAAGATGACTTCCTAAGGTTATGGATTAGAGGGCAGTGGAGCGTGGCTGGATACCCCATGCGCATCCTCAAATGGTTGCCCGATTTTTCACCATCCGTGGAGCCTGCAAATGCCCTGGTTTGGTTCACACTGCCTAAGCTTCCATTACATTTATTTAGCAAACATTTTCTGTATTCTATAGCATTATGCGTGGGTAAACCGTGGCTGATTGATGAGGCCACGAATTACATGACAAGACCAAGTGCAGCTAGAATCCTCATCGAGGTTAACTGCAAAAAGTTTCCCCCAAACAAAATATGGGTTGGCAAAGATTTAGAGCAGGGTTTCTAGCAGAATATAGTTCCAGAAAACATGCCATTTTATTGTTTGAATTGCCTTAAAATGGGTCATGCAGAGGAGGCTTGTATGCTAACAGACATGAGGAAAAACAAAGCGAAGGAATGGGTAAGGAAAGACGACAGGAAGGGCGAGGTAGAGGAGAGCCGAGAGGGAGGAAAAAAGCCAGAACAGGAGGCCAAAGAGGGAGAACGGGCAAATGAGAAATCTGTCGAGGGGAGAGAAAGTGAAAAAATAGTAAGAAAGGATAGAGATGAGTTGAGGAATAGAGAAGAGCTAGGAAGAGAGGAAGGAAGGATAGAGCTGAGAGATAATAACAATATGGAGGAGATCAGAAAATGGCTAGAAAAAATACCAAGGGAGGTGGAAGGAGTAGAAAGGCTAGGGAGGAAAATAACAATGTTTAAAAGGAAGAAAAATCAGTTATTAAAACATATAGAACTGCATGATTGGGATGAGGATGACTTGCTTTCTGAAGAGGAAATAGAAGCTAAAAGCTGGCCACTGTCCAGCAACACTGATGAAGAAAACAATTTAGTTCTGAAAGCACCTAAGGATGACTTATGGCTAAAAAAATAGAAAATCAGACATGCACCAAAAGACAGGAAAAAAGCCTTAGAAGAAATTATGGAATTAAATATGAACTTGGAAAAGATAAATAAAATAAAGAAGGTAGAGCAAGCCCCACCGAGTACTAGTAAAACTATAAGAAACATGAAAAAATATACTAACACGAAATATGAATCGAAATGTACTACTAGAGCACAAGCCAAGTACACTTTATTATGAATTGTTTATATTGGAATATAAGAGGAGTAGCGAATGCTCCTACAATAAATAGAATTAGAAATTTAATTAAAATACATAAACTAAAAGTAGTATTTTAGCTGAACCGATGGTAACTAAAGACCAGATAGAAAAATATAGGATGAGGATAGGCATGCAAAAGGCCTTCTCGAATCACAATAGTAAATTATGGATCATGTGGAATAGCCCATAGACATTGAAATTTTATTAGAAAATGATCAAATAAAAAACTTTAAAATGGCTAAGCAATCAGAGACTATTTTTTCAGCGGTTTACGCAAGTAACGCAAAAGAAAAAAGGAAAACGCTCTGGCATGAAATGGAAAAAATAGCACTCACGAAATCTCCATGGATTATAGGAGGAGATTTCAACATAATTAGAAACCCATCGGAAAAGAAGGGAGGCAGGACACCAAACCCGGTAACAATGACTCAATTCAATGAGGCTATTGCAAGTGCAAGTTTAATGGAGGTAGAATACCTAGGTACAAATTACACTGGTTTAATAACTGGAAGAATAAGAAAATGATCTGGTCTAGACTTGATCGAGTGTTACTTAATACAAAATGGCTAGATGTTATGGGGGAAGTTAAAGTTCAGCATTTAAGCAGAACTTGTTCAGATCATAGCCCGCTCCTGGTAAGCCTTCGAAAAAAGAAGGTAAGCCAGAAGGCCTTCATATACCAAAATATGTGGGGCTTACACAAGTATTTTGAATCTATAGTTAAAAATACATGGGAAAACCCGATACCGTGTAACCCCATGCAAAGATTGGGACAAAAACTGAGAGCACTTCGATCGGCTCTCAATAAATGGAACATAGAAGTGTTTGGCAATGTGGCCATGAAAATTCAAGAGGTGGAGCAGAAAGCCATAACAATAGAGAAAGAATATGAGAATATACAAAATAAAATAACCAGAATATAAGTTAATAAAGCTAAAGCTGAATTAAAGCTAAGAATGCATATGGAAGAAATTTACTGGAAACAGAGAGCGAAAGTTAAATGGTTGAAGGATGGAGATAAAAACACGACATTTTTCTATATAATGGCAAAAATTAAGTCGCAAAGATTAGGAATAAAAGGTCTTAAAAGAGCTAACGGAGAGTGGGTAGAAAAGGAGGAAGATATTAAAATTGAATTAGAAGAATTTTTTAAAAAGCATCTAAGCGGGATAAATACAAATAGAAACTTTACACTAATGGAGAAAATTAAAAGAAAAGTCACGCAAGAAGACAACAAAATGTTAGTAGAATTTCCTATGGAAGAAGAAGTGAAGAATGCAGTATTTAATGCAAATAAAGATAGTGCAGTAGGACCAGACGGCTGGAATAACAAATTTTTCCAACGAAGCTGGAATATAATCAAAAAAGATGTTTTAGAAGCTATCAACTGGATATTCGCGGGTGCGGAAATCTCAAAAACATGGTCCAGCTCATACATAGTTTTGATACCTAAGAAAACAAATCCTCAAAAAGGAGAAGATTACAGGCCAATTAGTTTATGTAATACCATATATAAAATATTAGCCAAATTGTTACAGAAAAGATTGAGCAATACATTACTAAACATAATAGAGCCGGAACAAGCAGGTTTTGTTAAAAATAGGCTGATAACTGAAAACATTAATTTAACATCGGAAATGATAAAAGATATAGAGACTAAGGTCAGAGGTCACAATGTAATCATGAAACTGGATTTAGCTAAGGCATTTGATAAAGTAGAATGAAATATACTTTGCTATATAATGAGAAAAATGGGGTTTTCAGAATTTTGGATAGATATTATATATAGATGTATATCTAGTGCTTGGATTAAATTTCTTATAAATGGCCAGGCAGGTGAAGAATTTAAACCAACCAAAGGTCTCAGGCAAGGGGACCCATTGTCCCCCTCTTTGTTTAATATTTATTTTGATCTTTTTATAGTAAACTTAAAAGAGAAGGTTAGAAATGGCAACATCTTAGCCTACAGACAGCCCAAAGATACGCCATTAATATGCTGCTTGGCATACGCTGATGACGTGATCATATTTACAAACGCCAGCAGCAAATCAATGGAAAACTTGATGGAGCTTATACAAACACTAGAAGAAGAAACAAGCCAAAAGCTTAATAAGAATAAATGTCAATTTGTGATAGCAGCTAAAGCACCAGAAAACATTGCTCACAAGATTAAAAGGGTCACAGGATTTGCGTAGTGTACAGGATCATTAATGTATCTGGGATGCCCAATTTATGAAGGAAGAGTAAATGAGGAATATTTTGCATTTTTATTGGACAAGATAAAGAATAAAATTGCCGGCTGGAAAGAAAACTTATTAAATATGGCAGGAAGAACTACACTAATTACCCATGTGCTACATAGTTCATTAATACATATACTAATGACGGCACAACCTCCAAATATAATTATTAAAAAACTAGAAAGAGAAATGACTAATTTTTTATGGGGTAAAAGAGAAGGGAAGAATAAGCTGCACTGGAAAAAATGGAGAGATTTATGTTACCCAAAAGAGGAGGGAGGATTAGGCTTGATCGGCCTAAAAGATATATCCAAAGCATGGGCATGCAAGAATTGGTGGGGAATAAAAACAGATGAAAACATCTGGGTGGCATTCGTAAAAGCTAAATATAGGTTAGGAAATAATGCTTTTAAAAATACAAAAAAAGCATCTAGAAGCTGGAAAATGATGCGCGAACAACAAAGTAGCGTGGAAAAGCATACAATACTAACAAAAAGTGGGTGGAAATGGACTTTAAATCCAAACGGAAACTTCACATTAAAAAGTGCCAAGGAGCTAGTACGAAGTAGAAAACCCTTACAATTGAAATTACTCTGGGAAAATGATTTGCCTCAAAAAGTAAATATTTTATCGTGGAAAATCATGTCAAACATTGTCTCTGTAGATGTGAATTTTCAGAAGAAGGGCATAAAATTAGCATCCAGATGTGAATGCTGCCATCAAGATATAGAGAGCTCGGATCACCTATTTTCTAAGGGTAAAATAGCTATAAAAGTGTGGAATAAATTAGAAATTGAAGCTGATATTGAAAGAAGTACAGTTAATTTAAGAAATAGGCTAGAAAACTGGTCAAAAAAAACAAACAAAGAATAATATCTTAAAATGGATTAGAAGTTACATTCTGCATATAGTGTTATGGTGCATATGGAAAGCTAGAAACAGAAGTAGATATGATAATGTAAAAATGGAACATAATGACATTTTGGAAGAAATAAAAAAGAGAGTGCATTCTAGAGGTGTCAAACGTGTCCGGGCCGGGCCGGCCCGGCACGAGGCACGGCACGGTTCGTCCGTGCCTGGGCTGGCCCGGCACGTTTTTAAAGCCGTGCCCGGGCCCGTGCCGTGCCCGGGTTAAGGACAGCCTGTGCCTGGCCCGGCACGGCTCGTGCCTTGGCACGGCAGGCCAGCAACGGCGTCCGTCCCGTGCTGGTTCACGCAGGCACGTGTTGGCGCTGGCAAGCGTGTCACGTTGGCGTGGCGTAACCGTCCGGCATCCGCCGTCCCCTTGCCGGCTGGCGGCTGGCCCCCTCGGCCCTCCCTGGTAAAAAGACGGCGGGTCGGGTCTGATTGGACCCAACCCGCTGGTCCCGACTGCCGATACCCGACGGCCTTAGAATCCGACCAATCCCAATGGCAAAAAAAAATTTTCAAACATCACAGATTTTAGCCGTTGGATTCGCATCCAACGGCTAGGGGCAGAATCCAACGGTCCTCGTGATTCTGCCCCTTAAAAATATTTAAAAAATTCAAAAAATAATAAATAATATCTTTTTTTATAAAAAAAACTTTATTTATCCTATAAAATCTACCCCCCTCCCTATAACATTTAGGTTTTTCAAAACATAAAACATCTCAATACTTTCTCTCTCTCACATAAACCGGCAACTCTCTCTCGGGCCTCATGATTTTGATTTCGGCTTGGATTTTCATGAAACTCAACTTGAGTTTTGAACATCAGAGCTTCCTGCGGTGCACCTTGCACGTGACTGACCTCATTGCTTTTACCGGGTATTTTTTTACGTTTTTATTTACTTGCTCTCTCTAAAGCTTCTCTCTCTAGAAAAACTTAGGAAAAATAAAAAACATAAAAATGACAAATACACCTGACACGTATTTAAATTTGGAAAATGAAAATGTTAGTGTACACAGACATCTGTGGCTGCTTAAAACTTGGTTTCTCCTGTCGTCTCAACCCAAAGTTCTAAAAAAAAACTAGGAGGACTTCTGTAGTTTGGACACATTTTAAAATCATAACACAAGTAAATGTTAGGGGTGAGGAACTTGAAATGACACAGTGCAAATATTGTATGAGACTTTTAAAATGCAAGAGTACATGTGGGACTGGGCACCTTAAGAGGCATGCCAAAATATGCACCAAAAAACATGGACCCTTAGATCCTAGGCAAACCAACTTGGCACTACATTTTTTGAGACTGGATTGAGTTCAGTCTCAAAGTTTACTCCCTTCGTATACTCCAGCGAGTTGGGTAGGGACGGCATGGCCAGGCTCATCACATTGATGGGTCTTCCGAATAGATTTTCGGAAGATCCGAGGGTTGTGCGCATCATGCAGACTTATTTTCAGCCATCCTATCGTAGGATTCCTAGGTCCACATCTAGGAGTGACATACTAAAGATATATAAGTTAGAAAAACAAAAAATAATTAAGGAATTTTTGGCATATAGTGGAGTGGTGTCCGTGACGTCTGATATATGGACATGTCACGATGATTCTTCTTATGCATGTCTCACGAGTCACTATGTAGATTCTAACTGGACAATCAAATAAAAAAATATTAGGATTCACTGAGATTCTTCATCCTCATGATGGCCCGACCATTTTTGAGTGTATGATGAAAATATTTAGGGAATATAAAATTCAAAATAAAATTTTTAGTGTCACTTTCGATAATGCTGCGAATAATGGAGTAGCGATCAATATGTTTGTTAGGAATATTAGAGACACACCATTAGGAGAGATCTTTCATGTCAGATGCATGTGTCATGTGATTAACCTGATAGTTCAAGCGGGTATAAAGGTGTGTTCCCCCGCGTTGGAAAATATACGCAATGCACTCAAGTATATTCGCACTCCTCGCAGACAACAAGAGTTTGGTAGTCTCTGTTTGTCTGTGAATCTTAAGGAGAAGAAATTCCAATCGGATGTGAGACATCGTTGGAATTACATGTACCTGATGTTGGAATCATGTGTTGGATACGAACACGTGATATCCGACTACGTCAATAGTAAGAGTGGCGAACTTATTATTGACGACACTGACTGGGCTTCAGGAATTTCATTTATGAAATTTTTGAAGATATTTTATGACACGACGAACATGTGTTCATCGGTTTATACGCCCACCACTTGCATTGCACTCCGGTGCATATGCAACATTAGTAGCATGTTTAGGAAGTATCGAGCGGACCGACGCTTAGCCATATGGTTGCAGAGATGGAGACCAAGTACCTGAAGTACTGGTCCACCATTCCATCTCTTTATTGCCTTGCAGCATGCATGGACCCTAGGGCTAAGGTGGAAGGGGTTAAAAACACCCTGACTTTCATTTCCTCGTGCATGAACCTGGAAGAGCCACCTGAAGGGTTCATTTACGAGAAGTTGACAGACCTTTTCACATACTACGATACTAGGTATGGTGGTGGTGGTGGCTAGACTGTGATTACGGACATTGATACCTTGTTCGGAGATGACGATTATTCCATTAACCTAGCGAGGGGGAAACGTAGGGGTGGACCATCACATAGGAGCGAGCTGTCTCGGTACTTAGATACCGATTACTGCTCAATCCTATCACATTCTGATAATAAGAATCTTGATTTATTACAGTGATGAAAATCATATGAGTCCACCTATCCCGTGCTATCTAGGATGGCACGGGATCTACTGACTTCTCCGGTGTCGAGCGTAGCATCGGAGTCTGCTTTTTCTGTTGCAGTGAACGTGATTTCGGATAGGAGATCGAGATTACTTCCAGATATGGTTGAGGCCTTGGCATGTTTGAAGGATTGGGAGGAATCGAGG